>CAUYQV010141477.1:0-36162 GCA_963574575.1 Galagoides demidoff
CTAAATATATCAAGCATTTATGGCATGAAATTTATGTTCACATGGACTGTTTCTCTATGAGTTACTCTTAGCTTCATAGTATAGATTTTGTTTTTAAAATCCTGAAGCTGAGAGAAGTTAAGACACCTGCTCAAGCTCACACGCTCACCGAGTGGCTAAGGTGGATCCAGGCCTCCATCTGCCATAGTAAAGCTATCTCAGCCACCACAGATGTCACAGGGATTTGATCCTCAGGCCTCTTTTTCCTTTAAACCTCTGGGGGTATCTGTGGCCTGCCTCAGCCAGGAGATAAGTAGACAGACTTTTGCCATTCTGCTCTCAGAACAGATCTTCATTAGGACCCTCTTACATGGTGGGAAGGTGGTTCAAGATCATCTTGGAAACTAGGAAACCAAGCAGGCAAAAATGGCAATGTTCCATAGCACTTACCATTCCTGAAAATGCAGGACTAAGTCTGTTCTTGAATTTCTAGAGATGTCCATATAAATATCCAGTGTTGACTTTTTTCTCTAAACATACTCAAAACCTTCCAAGTTATAAATACCAGTGAAACACTATCGTCTTCCCCCTCAAGTGTTTCTCCTGAGACACCGAACCCAAGATGTTCGCTATTGTTGGATATGGAAGTAATGATTAAGAAGCCTGGGTGATGGGGCCCTACCTCCTACCAGATACTGCAGAATGCTAACCCACTAGCCTCAAAGAGACTTGTTTGTGGGGAAGGAGGGACTTTATCTTGCAAACTTCCTTAACAATAGACCACGAATTATTGCTTCTCTTATCCCAGATCACTCAGTTTAGCCAACTACTACCACTGACCCCTTGCTAGGAAGCTAGTGTTTGCATCGGCACCAGTGGACAGGTAGATATGAAGCTACACCAACAATACCTTATTCCTGATATATCTAACCTCTGTGAATTACAACAAAATGCACGTGATAAATAAAACTGTATGCAAAATATAATTTTTCTTCCCATTCAAGTTAGCTATGGCCCAAAAAATAATATTCTTCTTGCCCAATTATGAAGCAATTGAGAGATAAATAATAATGTTAGGCAAGAGGCGATCAAAATAGCTGCTTTTTCCTAATAAAAATTGGGTTGGATAATGTGGCTTAGATGGGATCACAACAGA
Source organism: Galagoides demidoff (assembly GCA_963574575.1). Taxonomy (NCBI): domain Eukaryota; kingdom Metazoa; phylum Chordata; class Mammalia; order Primates; family Galagidae; genus Galagoides; species Galagoides demidoff. The sequence goes on from CAUYQV010141477.1 coordinate 1,136, forward strand.
CTTCCTACTAGTAAACTCCAGAATTAACCTTATGTGCCTATGCTCAGGCAGCACTAAACCTACACAAGCTTTCCCACTCTGGGGTTATCCCTATCATGCATGGAGCAGGAGGCCCAGTAAGTGTGTGAGTTAGGCAGGAGGCCAGGCATATTTAGGAAAAGCTTTCCTCCATAGAAACCTGAGAACTGGGGAATAAGTGAATGCCCCCATAATGAAGATTAGTCTTCCTTGGAATTAAGCATCTCACAGGAGGTTTTAATTGCTAACTTTGCCACGTTAGAAATGGTGCCCCAATTTCTAACTTTGCCAAGGTCCTCATAACCTTTATATCTATAGCTGGGATTTTAGAAAAATGCCAAATCCAGGCCTCAGTCTACCACAGTGAAGCTACCTGAACCATCACGAATGTCATAAGGATTTGGTCCCCAGGCCTCTTTTTCTTTTAAACCTCTGGGAATATCTGTGGCCTGCCTTAGTCAGTAGATAAGCGGATCAGACCTTTGCTATTCTGCTCTCAGAGCTGATCTTCATGGAAATCCTCTTAAATAGTGGAAATGTGGTTCAAGATCATCTTGGAAGCTGGGAAAAATAGCCATGCTGCACATTACTGACCATTCCTGAAAACTCAATTTATTCTGGCCTTTTGCCCAGCCTCTACTATATAACCAGTTGTCCACTGTTTGGAAAACCTTAGCTCTTTGACAATGGACAGCCTATACCATGATCTATACCATGCCTGTTTTCCCATGTGAATTTCTCAAACTATAACGATAGCCTCAACAAGACTCATTTAAGGAAGTCAGTGATGCATTTGGCATCTAAATTCCATTGTATAGGCCAGAGGGCAGGTGGGTGCTTAAGGATGAAATCTTGGCACTCCTAGTCCTAACAGGTAGGCCAGAGTGATTGTCCTCCCTATCCCCTGCAACATCTGTGTTCCTTAAGGTCAATAGATAAACCTACTTACTCTCTGACACTGCTGGTTACCTAGGAGAAAATATTGACTCTCCCACAGCCAGCACCCAAGGACAGATTCATTTAGTTAAAATGTTATAGATAAAGTTTACCATTAACAGGCATAATGACCAGCCACATTAGAACAATAATCTCTCAAAATTTCTAAGACTAGTTTTCAGTTAACACTGTGGTCTGCTGACTTAAGTGTCACTTCTCACACTGCATTTTGTCCTCTTTTAAGAAGCAAATCATGACTTTCTAGATTTTTTGTATGGAATATGCAATTAGTACCTTCCTACAACTTAAATCTATTTTCCCTGTAAGTGCTATTTGAAATTTGCCTTGATGCTAGCTCAACTGACCACTCTAGCTGAGGACTGTCTCTGATTTCATCCCATATAACACTTGTCTACATTAACTTGTTAGAACATTATATTATGTCCTGGATTAAACAAAATTTATTTTTCAAAATTTCTGGTCAGTTCTTGAAAGCACTGACCTTGGCTTACGTGTCTCTAGAATCTCCCACATTATGTGTTCATTGAACGGTAATTGATTGCCTTGGCTAAAGAATTTGTCCTCCTCTGACACAGTGTTTGTGAATAATGTTGCCTAATTACACATACTTCTTTATCAGTGTCATGTTTTGATACAACTTAATGGAAATAGGAGGAGAAGGAGGAGGAGGAAAAGGGAGAGGATTGAGAAAATGAAACCAGATAATTAAAATGATTTGGCCCAAAGACATCCCGCTAGTAGTTAACAGCAGGTGTGGGACCAAAAATTTAGTTCTCCTGACATTTTAGTATAATGAGGTTTTCATGCCACCACACTGAATCTTTTTTGGCTACTGTGATGGTTTTTCTAGTCTGGAAAGTCATTCCTACAATGTACAAAATTTTAGACCCTGAATCTCAGAGATTGAGAGTGAGTAAATTTTAGGTAGGATACAGGAATCTGTATTTCTAGCAAATAATCAGGGTGATTTTAAGCAGATAGTCAATCCAGGAAAGCTAGCACCAGTCTTATCATCAATTTGTCTTGTTGTCTCCTACTCCCATGTTACTTCTTCATTTTTTTAAATCTCAGGTTAATATGAGGGTACGAATGATTACATTACATTGTTTGCCTTTGTTAGGAAAGTCCAAGTTGTAGTTGAGCCCTTACCTGGGGCGGGGAGGGGGAGCGGTGCTATATGCCCTTATATTGTGTCTATTAGGTGAGACTTTACCAATCCCCCTCCATTCTCCCCTCTTCCTTTCCCTCCTCTCCCTCCCCTACTTGAAGTTAGTTGTATTTTTCTCTCATGTGGGGGTTTAGTTGTTTATCTACTGGTTTCGTATTAGCATTGCCTACATTAGATCCTTGCATTTCCATTCTAGTGATACTTTACCAAGATAAATGTTGTGCTTCAACTCTATCCAGGCAACTACAAAAGATACAAAGTCTTTTTTTTAATGCTGAATAGTATTCCATGGTATATATATACCACAGCCTGTTAATCCATTCCTGGGTTGGTGGGCATTTAGGGTGTTTCCACATTTTGGCAATTGTAAATTGAGCTGTGATAAACAATATAGTGCAAATGTCCTTATTGTAAAATGATTTTTTTTTCTTCTGGGTAGATACCTAGTAATGAGATTGTAGGATCAAATGGAAGGTCTACTTTTAGCTTTTTGAGGATTCCCTGTATTTTTTTCTATGGAGGCTGTATTAATTTGCAGTCCCACCAGCAGTATAAAAGTGTTCCCTTCCCTCCATGTCCACACCAGCATCTGCAGCTTTGAGACTTTGTGATGTGGGCTATTCTCACTGGAGTTAGGTGATATCTCTGGAGTTAGGAGGGTTTGATCTGTCTTTCAATGATAAGTAGGGACAATGAGCATTATAAGTAGGGAGAATGAGCATTATTTCATGTTTTTTTGGCCATTTATCCATCTTGTTTGGAGATGTTTCTGTTCAAGTCTTTTCCCACTTATAAACAGGATTGTTTTCTCTTTTCTTATTGATTAATTTGAGTTCACTGTAGATTCTAGCTAACAAACCTTTGTCAGATTCATAGCTTAGAAATGTCTTCTCCCATCCTGAAGGTTGCCTGTGTCCTATAATTCTTGTACTCTTAGTATGCAGAAGTTTTTTAGTTTGATTGTTCTCCATTCATTTGTTTTTCATGCTGCTGTAATTTCCAAGGGGATTTTCTTCACAAAATCTTTTCCCAGGCCAAAATAGTTAAGAATTTTTCCCACACTTTCTTCTAGAATTTTTACCATTTCATGTCTTAAATTTACATATTTTATACAGGAAGAGTCAATTTTTATAAGTGGAGTGAGGTATAGGTCCAGTTTCAGTCTTCTACATGTGGTTAACCAGTTCTCCCAGCACCATGTATTAAATCAGGGTTCTTTTCTTCAGTGTATACTTTTGTTTTGTTTATCAGAGATCAGATGGTGATACGTGGCTGGGATCATCTCTAGGTTCTCTATTCTGTTATATAGATCTATGTCTCTGTTTTTGTGTCAGTACCTTGCTGTTTTCATCACTGTAGACTTGCAGTATAACGCGAACTCTGATAATGTGATGCTTCCAGATTTGTTTTTATTTCTTAGAATTGTATTGGCTATACAGGGTTTTTACCTGGTGCCATACAACACAAAGGGGAATTTTTTTAAGTTTTTCAATGTATGATGACATTACTGTGATGGGGATTGCATTAAATCTGTAGATCATTTCAGGTTGTGTGGACATTTTAACAATGTTATTCTTCTTAGCCATGAGCATGGTATGTTCTTCTATTAACATCATCTGCTATTTTCTTTTCTCAGGGTTTAGTAGTTCTCTCTATAATGATCCTCCATGTCCTTTGTTATGTATATTCTCAAGTATTTCATTTTCTTTGGAACTGCTGTGAAGGCTATTGTTTCCTTGATTTTATTCTCAGCTTGACTGTTATTGTAGTATATGAAGGCTACTGCTTCATGCACATTGATTTGTATTCCTAGATGTTACTGTATTCCTTGATCACTTCCAGGAGCCTTATGGTTGAGTCCCTGGGGTTTTCTAAGTATAAGATTATATCATCAGCAAACAGTGAGAGTTTGACCTCCTCTGTCTGCATTTGAATATCCTTTTTTTTTTTTTTCTGAGATGGAGCCTCAAGTTATCCCCCTGGGTAGAGTGCCATGGCATCACAGCTCATAGCAACCTCCAACTCCTGGGCTCAAGCGAGTCTCCTGTCTCAGCCTCCCAAGTAGCTGGGGCCACAGGCGCCCGCCACAATGCCCGGCCATTTTTTGGTTGCAGCCATCATTGTTGTTTGGTAGGCCCGGGCTGGGGATTCGAACCCACCACCTTAGGTGTACGTGGCTGGCGCCTTAGCCGATTGAGCCACAGGCGCCGAGCCTGAATATCCTTAATATCCTCTTGCCTGCTTGCATTGGCTAGAACTTCCAGCACTATATTGACGATGTTATTTTTTGTCAAGGCCTCACTCTTCTGTAAATATATTTCCTTTCAGGTAAGAATATTTGGAAATGGCCAAAGTACAGTCATGTCATCAATAAAGCAGTCCTTTAGTCCAGCAAAGTCACTCTGGTCTGCCACCACTGCAGCTATAACCACACACTTGCAAGAGGAAGTCACAGTTGCAGGCCCTTTCCTCTTACCTGCTCACAATGAACCCTGGGATCTAGCCATGGCAATACCCTCTAAGAACTTTGCAAGCTCTTAATCAGCAGTGAGAGCCAATTAGGATGCAGTAATTTGGATGTTTCTAACATACTTAGTATAAGAAATAACAGCAATCTATTCCAAAGCAGTGGAGTTCAAAGAAAAATTCCACTAGCTATTGCCCCTTGAAGAGTAGGATACAATAACTTTGATCCAGTCTCATAGTTTGAAATGTCCACTTATCCAAAAATCCCTGCTGCTTCTATTACATGTATGCTCTACCCTGATGAGAATATGAGCTACTTAGGGGTAGGGACAATGCCTATCTTGTTCGCTTTTATAATCTAGAGCCCAGCACCACACCTAAAAGTCAGTGTATAGACAAGAAAATTAGGAACCTGAAGAAATCCACAGGCAGCTTCACTTACTGATAGGAGACATTGCAATAGAAATGTGTATGTTTTACACCAGTCATCAACTTCTGTTAAAAATCAGGAACTGAAATGGCATTCCTGTTTATATCTGAGGAAGTGATTTCAGAATGATCTGAAACATAAAAAGGGCTGAATGTTATATAGGAAATATATGTGAAGTGTTTAGCCTTGAATCTGGCACGTAGCAAATGCTCAATAAATAGCTACTGTTATTGCTGCTATTATAGATATCAGGTTTTAATTAAAGAAAACCATTTAGGAACTAGTCTTCAATTATATGTGGTTTCTTAGCCACAGAACTTAAGAATTCAAATCCCTGAAGATAAGGGTAGGGTTCTCTAGCATGTAATTACGAGGTTTTCTCTGCGTTAGCAGAATGTGGGCTTTCGAACATTTTAAACTAAATCTGTCTTCCTACCATCATTTTGAAATAAATCTGTCTTCCCATAAATCACACATATTGAGAACATTTTAAAAACATAATGAATTATCTGGTGGCATTTTAGAAGATTATATATTTTAGGAGAAAGGAAGGCTATATACATGTGGCCACGAAAGTGTATACCTATGTGTGTTTATTAGAAAAAGAAAAATAACACTCTTAATTGATGTAGTCTAGCAATACCTCTCTTGATTTTTAATGTCCCAAAATTCTTTTAGAGCTAAATGTGTAAGTCAGAGACATATACTTTGCCCATAAATCTCCATGCTTCAAATTTTAGACCAATATTATACTGCAATAAATTCCTGTTTACCCACAGGCCAGACCACTAGGACAGGAAAGTACCATAAATGGATTTGGGGGATTTTGTAAAACACTGTCCTCCAGTTTTATGCTAAAAGGGAGGGAAGTGGTGAGTAAACACCCTGTTAAGATTATGGTCAGATGAAAACAACCTCCAGCATGTGTCAAGGATCAGCAGAGGCTGCCCACGCTTTCTTGACTGGAGGTTCTTAACCTTTTATTTCTTAGGGATTACTTGGACAGCCTCATGAAAACCATTGATTTTCTCTGAAGAAATACACTTTTACACATGCACATAAAATCTGGCATGCAATTTCAGGGTGTTCACAACTCCTGGAGAAATTAAGTTGAAGAAAAGGCCCACATACTGGTTATTTAAAAGATTTCCAGCTGAGGTTGAGAGCCCTTAGTCTTCCTTGCCAAATGCTGCATGTTATACTCAGTGACTCAGTTGGTGAAGAGCCAGCATAAAGCCCAGGTGGGAGCAGGTGTGCCAGGAAGGCAATGCTACCCTCATAGAAACCATAGATGTAAAATCGCAAGAATCTTCTCTTTATTAAACTTAGGATGAGTAGAATTATCTTTTTTTTTTTAACTCTTGATGTATTTTTTTTACCTTATTTTTATTAAATCATAACTGTATGCATTTATGGGGTACAATGTGATGATTTATTATACAATGTGGAATGCTTAAATCAAACTTATTAACATAACCATCACCTCACTTACTCATTTTAGTGGTATGACATTTATAATATACTCTTAGTTGTTTTGAAATGTACCTTTGCATTGTGCACATTAGGTGAGATCCCGCCAAATACCTCCCTCCACTCGCCCTCCCTCCCCTCTCCCTCCTCTCTGTCTTAATTATCAGCATGCCCATAACCTGATATGTTAATTATAAACATTTACTCCACATTTGATGTGTCTCTGACACTGCCTTTGACTTTATGTCAGTTACCCAAAGGCAGCATAAGACATCTGTTTGAGAGTCCTGAATAAACTTTAAAATAAGATCACACCTAATGAGAATATGGCGTGCACCAAATAAACCTTGAGACATGGGGCATTATTGTATAAATTCCTGGAGGAATACGCAGATATTCCAATCTATGCTTTAGACTGGCAAAATGTGATGTCATATGTAGGGACTTAGTTGCCATTGTATCTCCAAGGTCAGCCAGGTACTGCACACTGGCTTACAACAGGAGAGACGAGTCTGAGGCCAGGACTAGAGCCTGAGAAGAGCCTGGAGGGGCCTGCCCTTCTCATCTCCCTCTAACTTCAGAATGTATATGCCAGGCACTTTACTAAGGCTTTTATGTAGACTAGCCTGTGTAGTCTTCACAAGCACATTACAAGTAGAGTCTAGCTTCATTTTACCCCTGTGATAATTAAGGCATACCTCATCAGAGATTCCATGGCCAGGAAAATGGAACAGCCAAAATACCAACCTGGGCAAATCTGGCTCCAGAGGCTACAGCTTTAATCCATGTGTCATCCTGTTTAGGGGACTGTTCTCCTTTATTTTGTGCTAGCATGGTGTTTGACTCTGGGATGACAGAGTTCAAGGCTAATGTGCCACTGTGGTAGCTAGTGTTTCCAAAAGCGGTCACAACAGCATCTCTCATCGTACATGGTCTGATACATCATTGTCTTACCACACTCGATCACTAGCTGGGATGGCTTCTTTCCCCTTGGATACGGATGAGCTTTGTGTCTGCTCTGACCAAGAGAATTCAGCAGATGTCCTGGGACTCCTAAGCCCAAGTCTTAAGGATAACTAGGAGCTGCTGCCTGAGCTTCTTAGAGTGCTCACTCATGGGGCAATATGTGCCCCAAGATCCCTGCTGACAGAAGGCCAGACCACATGGACAGAACAAGTGTAGATGCTCTGCAGATAGGCCCAGCTGAGCTCACAGCCACCAGCAAGCACCAACTACCAGTGGTGGGAACAAGTCTCTTCTCCCTCTGGGCCCAGTCCAGCCTCAAGATGCCTCCAGTCCTAGCTGCCACTTATCACATCCAAATAATACACAACAAAGATTTTGTGCTTGGCCAAACTTCAGTCAGGCTCCTGACTTTCCGTGAGCCCATCTGTGCCCTTTCTCATAAAATCCAGTTTTACCAAACAACTCTGTCAAGTTAATAAGAACCCTACCACTACCTTGATATCTACCTGATCACCCTCAGCATCTAGTCAAGTTCCTCATTCTCAACCCCCCACCCCTTCCCAGGTGATTTATCTTCCTCATCCCTGATATTTCCTCTTAGTAATTTCCTATCCACTGACACCACCTTGCTCTTTGGCTATAAATTCCCATTTTCCCATGCTGTATTCAAGTTGAGCCTAATCTCTCTCCCTCACTGTGAGACCCCCCCCCCACGGTGATCCCTATACCTACTACAATGGTCCTGAATAAAACCTTCCTTACCATGCTTTAACAAGTGCCATGGAATAATTTTTCTTAATAGAACCCAAGTAGGAATCTTCCAGTAGTTAATCCACCAAATCCTGAGAGATAACCATAATTAGTTATCTTAAGACACTGAATTTGGAGTGATTTGTTATAGGGCCATATTTAACTAAAATACCCATCCACAAGAAGCTCTATAGAGAGGTAATCAAGTGGTGATCAAATATAAATTAGAAACACCACAGGAGTTATAGTCAAAACAAACATGGAAATTCTGGGAGCGCAAAGTCATAACAACCTCTGAAAGGTTTGTTAGAAGCATCAACAGCTGAGACAAAGAAAGGTGAAGGAGGAAGGGAAGGTGTTTTTGTAGGAAGTAGGAGAGAGAGAGAAAGTATCAGAAAAAGGGATGGAGAAAGTACAGGGGAGAAAGGGGGGAAAGGAGAATAAAGGTGAATAAAGGAGAGGAAATGGCTTATTCAGGGAGAAATGAGTAGACTGGCTTGTCTAAAAAGGAAAGAGTTTACTGATTGTGAATATGTGGAGAGGGTGGTACCATATTTCTCCCAAAATAAGACGTGGTCTTATATTTATTTTTTCTCAAGAAGACACACTAGGGCTTATTTTCAGGGGATGTCTTCCTCTCCCCACCAAAATGCATGGTGTGGCTAAGCAGATACACTGCATAGCCATGCCCATCACTAGGTCTTATTATGGGGGTAGGGCTTATATTTAACAACTGCATAGAAATCCTTCTAGGGCTTTTTTTTTGGGTAGTCTTATTTTGGGGGAAACATGGTAGTTGGTAAATGAGAAGGAGGCTAAGTTAAATCAGGCTTAAGTAAGTGGGTGGCATTGTGAGAATTTTAAGCTGTATACTGAGGTAAAGGAAAGCTCTTGAAAATTGGCAAAAGGAACAGCTAACTTAGCACATTTGCAACTTGGGAAGGTTAAGTCTATTTGGAAATGGCTCACAATGGATTACAGGAGAAGGTAGCTCCATGGAAGGCAGGAGATTTTGTCAGGAGGTGGTTCCAGAAATAACACAACACAAAGAGGCGTGAAACTGAAGCTGCAGTTGTCAGGGTGATGAGGGTGTGATACAGAAACAAACTACTATGGAGCTAGAACCGACATTACCTGGAAACGGCTCCGACGGAAGAATAAGGAGAGAGAGGACACAGTCCGAAACCAGCCCAGGCTCAGACTTGGGCATTTACTGCCTGGCGCTGCTACTGCTCATCAAGATAAGAAACAGAGAATTCTGAACATGCTAAGGCTGGTGTGTCTTTGTGGCATCCACATAGATACCAAACAGCTTGATCAACACAACTCTTTGATGTTCAATAAACAAGTTGTCCCAAATTTACAGAGCGTGGAGTCATTGATATTCAGGTGACTATTAAATTGCAGGAGTGATTTACAACTGTTAGAGCGAGTATGTGCAGCGCCCTCCCCTCAGGAAAAAAGAAATGGTAGGGAGCGGTTATAAGAAAAAACATAATCATTCAAGGATTCCAAAGATATATACATATTTTTCTGACGTTTTAAAATAGTCAAAATTAGAATGCCTCTTAAAATGAATGGAAGATCGTAGTTTAGTTGACAATGTTTCTTTCTAGTGTTAGACGAAAATAAGAGGTTCTTAATAGTCAATGACATTTTCTATTCAATAAAATAAGATAGCACATCAAAGCATCCTGGATGTAGTAATTACTGAGGAGACGATTTACCTTTATTTAAGTTGAAGAAGAATTTTGTGAAAAATACATTAAGAAAATGGTAGTGCGGATAGTATGCTAGTGGGAAAAAGGAGACACGACTCAGATGGCAAATTTGGAAATATTGCTCTGAACAGCTTTCATAAGAGCAGCAGCAATAATAGTGACAATTTATTGAAACTATAGTGCACTGCCAGTAAAGGTGAGCCACTGAGTATTTATGTGTATTAATTTCAACCTCATATTGATCCCAGGGCATAAATACTGTGATTTTCCTCGTTTCACGGATGAGGAAATGCAGGCAGTGTGATACATACAGCCTCAAGTCTTAGACCTACCAAAGAACACAACAGGAGCAGGAACGATGTGATGGAGCCCAAGTCAGTACTACGAAGTGAAGGTGCATTCGCCTGTAGGAGACAGGAATTCTCTGAGGGAATGGGAGAATTCCAACCACACATCACAACTCGTGAACAAACAAGATACAAATACTCTGGAAAGGAAATTTCAAGAACAAAGCAAGACTTCAGATCCAAGATGAGAACGGGGCAGAAGGAACAGGACCAAGGTAGGCAACCTGGTATAAATATAACAGAAGTAACTAGAGTCCCTTGGGGGAAATGCTTTGCAGCTAGCGAAAAAATAATTGCTTGAGATACCCCAGACCCTGTGCTGAAAAGTAGCTTAGGACCTGATTCAAACTTCAACTTCAGGTTCAAATTAATCCTGGAACTAGGGGAAAGACTAGATAATAGAAAAGGATGAAAAAGTCATAGTTATGTTTTTTTTTTAAAATCAGCAAGAAAGATGTTTAGGGATTTCTTGGTTATTTGATGTTATCAGTTAGTTGGGCAAAACTCAGTACCAAAGAAAACAACTTTTGCTCTTCCCAGACAATAATGATGAGGATAGACTCATCAATAAGTTTCAAATAGCCAGAATATTTGACCTTCTGAGGTATGGGTCAAAAATGATGAAGTAAGATGGGCGGTGCCTGTGGCTCAAAGGAGTAGGGCACTAGCCCCATGTGCTGGAGGTGGTGGGTTCAAACCCAGCCCCAGCCAACAACTGCAAAAAAAAAAAAAGAAAGAAAGCATGGAAATTTTGTTTAAAAAAATCTATTGTGATTTAGCCAGAGATCTCTATAGATTAAAAGCAGAAAGTAAAAATGTTCATAAGAATATCGTTAGTATCAATAACTGAAATATAGTAATAGTCAATGACATTTTCTTGTCACACGCTTGTCACACGCCACATGCTATACATTTTATATCCACTATCTCAACTCTACCAATAAAACAGTGAAGAAGGCCTCATAGTACATCTCTTATTACCCAAAAGGAGACTGAGGATCATTGATATGTTGCAATTTGCTCAAACAAATAGGTCTGAGAGAGACAAGAATCAAACTCAGGACATTCATTGACTTGAAGATCATGACCCTTTCACTACATTATTTTTTTCCACTGAATTTTAAACTCTTAGATGAACTTTTAGATGACAATATATAAAAAGCTATTCAGTTCAAAACGCAATGGTTAAGGAGACTAACCCTCCCAGGAGATGTTTGCTCAAATGAAAAAGGACTTCAGAACTGCTAAGGCTTTACTGTATAGATGCACCAATAACTAAGCCTCCCCTCTTTCAGAATGAAAAGTAAACTTATGTGTCAAGGAGGAGTTCCGGTTTGTATGCAGTTCGGATGTTAAGAGGGAAGAAAACCCTGGAATCATGAGACTCCATGGTGGTCTGAGCTCAGACTGTGAGTCAGAAAATGACAAAATCCTGGAAACACTTTAACTCAGTTGCAGGAAAATGACAGCCCTGGCCCAAATCCTATCAAATGCCTATTTTTTGTACAACGTGTGAACTAAGAATAGTTCATAGTTTTAAATGCTTAGCATAAAAAACAAACACACGCAAAATAGACCACTTCATGGCAGATGGAAATTAAGTAAAATTCAAAATTCACTGTCCACAGGAGAAGATTATTGAAACACTGCCACATTCATTCATTTGCATCTCGCCTAGGACTGAGTTTGTACTACCACAGCAGAGAGGAGCAGTTGTAACAGAAACCACAAAGTCTTACTCTCTCACCCTTGATAGAAAAAACTTGCTGACTCTCTGAATGAAAAAGGCAAGAGCATCTCTCTCATGCCAATCATTCATAACTCCTAAAAAGGTAGACCCTACTAGTAAAGGGGGAAATTCCAGCTTTGAAATTGGTGGGAAAAATCCCTCTTGTTTCATATCCCTGTTTTCCTCTTTAGTTACCCACATTCTCAGTCCTGGTTACACATTCTTTTTGAACTCTAGAACATGATGTCCCTCTATTTTGAGTTTGTTTATGCTGTTGCCTATCTGGAACATTTTCCCCTCTCCTCCCTGTACCAGTAGTCATTATTCATTGCTCAATCATACAGGTCTACAAAAAATGTAGAAAAATTGAAATTTATTTTAAAATTTCCATTATTATTATTATTAATTAATAATGTTTAATTTGACCACAGATTATGGAATTACAAGTTTCATTACAATTATTAAACACAAAAAGGGAAATTATATTCTAGAAGGATCCTTAAACAGATGGACTGAAATTTGGTTGTTTTATTTTTATTTTTTTGAGACAGAGTCTTACTCTGTCTCCCAGGCTACAGTAGAGTGCCATGACCTCAGCTTAGCTCAGAGAAACCTCGAACTCCTGGTCTCAGCCTCCCAGGTAGGGAGGACTACAGGTCTCACCACTACCACACCAGGCTAATTTTTCTATTTTTAGTAGAAACAGGGTCTTGCTTTGCTTAAACTGGTCTCAAACTCATATGCTCAAGTGATCTTGCCACCTCCACCTTCCAGCATGCTAGGAGGCCTGAGCCATTGTGCCTGGCTGGCCTGGGATTTTTAAATCTCTCATATCCCTAAGTTTATATGCCAAGAATGAATGTAACTGTTAATAATTTAAATCTCTCATTTCCCTAGGTTCATGTGCCAAGAATGAATATAAACGAATAGAATAATAGAGGACTCCACACCAAGGATTTTCTTCCCATTTTTCATGACTGTCTTTGCTTTTAGAGGTAGTGTTTACTATAAATAAGTCATTGGGAATGGAAGAGTGTTAAGATAGTCAATTCATAGACCCACCTTTTGAGTTTCACACTAAAAATTACTTTATGATCTGGCATCTAAAAATATTTCTTCTGATTTGTCAGTCTTCCACTATATCAAGTTCCCATTCTTTTTACAGATTTATTTAAGCAAATAAATGGAAACCACAAGACTCACAAAGGAATGTGTTACACAGTTCTCAGTGATTCATTTTCTTATCATTATTGTCCTATACCTGAAAAGTTCAGACCCCTCTGGGCAGAACCCCAGAGACATACCTTTCTTTTGTAATTGGAAGAAGAGTTCCCATGAAAGGAAGGTGGCGAAGTTCCATCTCAGGTAGATTAATTTTAGAAACTTGCAAGGATGAAGTTAACTGTCTAGACGCTGATGTCAATAGAATTCTTTGGCCTCTCTTATCTACCTTGGAAGTCTGCACAAGTCTCCAAGGTCCATGTAGCCAAGTGTGAAAATCATTGCTGTAATAGATGTCTTTGTATTCATTGTATTGGCACTATTCACTACTGTATCCCCAAGTGGATAGTGCAAAATGTGTTCAGTCGTGTGCAATACATTAAGCTTGGATGAACTATCAGTCTAATTACATCATAAGATTCTAATTCTCATAGAAATGTGGCATTTTCCTTCCCTGTCATTCAATACCTTCTAGATTTCAAATTTCTTAGGTGTCAAGGACACAGTTTTTCTCTAACAAAACCCTGTAAAGAAATACAAGGCAGGGCTTCTAATTTCTTTCTGATAAAAAGGTGAATAAGAAGCTTTGGGCTATGTATGACAATGCACTAACCTTACCTTTTGAAAATTTATGGCTATTGAAAGAACAGATTAATTAACACTCCTGAGCTAGGTTATGGTCACAAGGTAGGAAACTCAGTCAAGATGACTTCTGGCCAAAGTAAGAATGTTACATTACTAATTAGCTTTGCCTATTATTTCTAGGAAGACATTTATTCTGTTTATGAAAATAGGGTATATATTAGGGCTACCCAAATTATTAAGAAAATTGATACATTGCAACTAGCTAAAAATTATGATGGAATAATAGAACCACCAGAAGGCTTGCATTTCCCAAAAGAATGTCAATTTATGTTCAGCTTTTTCTCTGTAGGTAACTTTTTCTGCACCCAAAAACTAAAGGAAGAATAAATCACAATGCAGGAGGGTTTTCTTTGCTGCATAGAGCATTTTCCCAGGTACTTTTCCTCCTGCCATGCACCCCTTTGTCTATAAAGGCAAAGAATAAAATTGATTCCATTCAATTTCTCCTAAACTTGCTACTGTAGTTGTATAAGATGGGAAAACCAAGGGCAAAACCATCCAGATTTGCTGCCTGTACTGGGAGAATTAGCTGAAGTCTCCAGTTCACTTTGTCTTTATAGATATACCATAAATTTCAGAACTTGCTTTTCTATGTCTATATTTCTTTATTGGCATCCACAGCTAAAATTGCCGACCCCATTAGATCCCCATTCCTAAAGAAAGCATTGAGCTTTCAGCTTTTCCTTTTCCTTTTCAATGGCAACTTCTGCCCTGTGGACTCTGGTTTATATTCCTGTGATGAACAGTAATTCACAGGAAATCCCTAAACGTACTGTAGACAAATGGATCTATAATACTAAGGTTAACATGTGTAAAGTTGGTCTCCTTTCATAGAAAAGTTGGCCAAAGTGTGAGCCTAAGTATAATTTCAAATTAGATTTATAATAATGTAACGTTATCTCCATGTTTAAGTACAGATCCTAGAACCACAGTAGGTTGGCCAGGATTACAAGGCTATTAAAGCACAGATCTTGGTGTGCTGACTTCAAATTCAGTGTCCTTCCTCACATATCACATGTCAACAGAATTTTAGTTCTTGAGAAGACCACGCACTGATAGGCAAGCACTTAGAATCAGTCAGTACCCAACACAAGGCAAGAGATATTTTCCTTCCCTTCCCCAGAAAGATCACAATACCCTGAGGCTATAGAGTTAATCAAGTATTGATGACTTACTCACTACAAAACATAAATGAATACTATCTAAACTCCTAAACATAGGACAATTATTAACATTTAACTAAAGGTGACTATAATTAACGAACTGTCTAAACATTTCAAAAATGTTCATCCTTTAGGATCTCCCAAGACCACAGTAAAAAAGTCAAAAGGAACATATTTAGATCAATATCGTCTATGTTATGTTTATATAGAAACCATTAATATGTAGCATAATGTCTAAAAGTGAATTGCAAACAACGAAAATTTAAAATAATGAAAGGAATTATGGAATCCTCCATCTTTTACTCACCTCCCAACTTCTATCTCAGTTTCTCTGTAGTTGTTTCCAGCATCTCTCTTGGTCACTCCAAGGTCAATACTCCAAAATCAGCACTCCACAGTCAATATGAAAGCAGAAAGTTTTCCAATGGGAAACGTAGCTTACCTCTGAAATAGCCAAAAATCTACCTTTGTCTTTTCTACCTATTAACAAAAGAATATATAGGACTTTTCCTTCCTTTCACTTCTCTGTCCATCTGATACCTCCTTTTTGCTTCACCTCAATGGCAAAATTCCTGACAGTTATTGCCTATGTCTACTGTCTCCACATCTTACCTTCTGTTCTTGCTTGAAGCAACTCAAGTCTCTGACACAACTTTATGGCACCAGAACTACTGTTAACCAAGTTCATCAATGATCTCCCTTGGACTGAATTGTGTCCCTTCCAAATTCACAAGTTGAAGCCCTACTCTTCCATGTGACTTTATTTGGATTTAGGATCTTTAAGGGGGGTAATTAAGATTAAACAAGGTGATATGACTTCTTCATCAGAAAGAGAGAAACTAGGAACGTTCATGCACAGAGAATAGAATTTTAAAAAAAGGAAACTTGACCTTAACAGCAGGCTACACGTGATAATGGAAACAGTATTTTTCCTCTATTGACATACAATACTGCATAATGCACTGAAAAAGTTGGAGTTTGGAGTTACAGCACAATTTGTAAAATTATAGCATTCTGGATCACCTCTTCCCATTGTCCTTCTTGTTTCACTCTGAGACCTTTCACCCCCTTAGTATATCCAGATTCACTATGACATACTGATGATGATGATGAAAGACAAGGAAACAGTGTCACAAGCCACCATGGAGCCATTTCTGCAGGCAGTTCAGCCTGATTTTACCCTTCCTTAATAGACTCCTATACAATTTTGAATCATCTGCACCAAAGTACAGATACACAAAACTGAACAGGTATTCCTCTATGATAAGACTATGACACAAGAAGATGCTGTCTGAAAGCAGAGAGAGGCTTCAGGAGAAATAAACCTTGCCAGCAGCTGGGGTCTCAGACTTATTTAAGCCTGCGGACCTCAACTCTAGACCACAGACTGGTATGTGACCTATTAGGAGCCAGGTTGCCCAGCAGGAGGTGAGTGGCCAGCTAGCAAAGCTTTATCTGGTATTTACAGCCACTCCCCATCCATTGCATCCTTGCCTGAACCCCACCTCCCGTCAGATCAGTGACCTTAGATTCTCAGGGGAGCATGAGCCCTACTGTAAACTGTGCATGTGAGGAATCTAGGTTGTGTGCTCCTTATGAGAATCTAATGCAGTGATTTTTCAACCAGTCTGTCATGGCACACTGATGCTCATTGTGCAGCAAAAAAAAATTTTTTAAAGGTCATTGATTAAATTATTTTCGAAAGACATTCAAAACACAGTATGTATATTCTTTTTTTTTTTTTTACTCCTTTTACTTGATCAACATAATTTAAGTGTGCCTTGGAAGCTTAACTATAAGTTCAAGTGTGAGAATTAAAAAGAGATTTAAAAGGTTGAAAACGTTGATCTAATGCCTGATGATCTGAGGTGGAGCTGAAGTGGTGATATTAGCACAAGGACCATCTATATGTAGGAAAACAAGCTCAGGACCTCACTGATTCTGCATTATGGTGAATTGTATGATTATATTTTTGCATATATGACATTGTAATAATAATAGAAATAAAATCTATAATAAATGTAATGTGCTTGAAACATCCTGAAATCAACTCCCCCAACCCCCTGCCAGGTCCACAGAAAAATCATCTTCTGTGAAACCATTCCTTGGTGCCAAAAAATTGGAGATAGCTGGTTTAAGCTACCCAGCCATATTACTTAGTATGATAGCCCTAGAAGACTAATACAACCTCCTCATTACTAATCCAATGTAATGGACTGTCTAAATTTATTTTACCAATCAGTATCATTTGACCCAGTTGAATATTCTCTCAAAATATGACTCTTGGGATACCACAAGTATCCAGCTTTTCTTTCATCTTCCTACTCACTCTTTCTCCTCTCCTTTTCTCCCCACTCTTTCTCATCTCTCTACTTCTAAATATCGGTGCGTTTCACTCAGTAAACTCATTTTCCTTTCTAACTATGCTCAGTTTCAGGCTTCCTTTATCACCTATATGCTGAAGACCACCAAATTTGTATTTCCAACATGGAACTCTCCCCTGACCTCCAGACCTTGACACTTGAATGTCAAACACACATCTCAAACTTAACGTATCTCAAACGAATCTGATAATCCGTCACCACCTCCAACTAGCTTATGCTTCCTAGAGTTTTCTCCACCTCAGTTAATGAAAATTCAATTTTGCTCAAGCCAGAAGAATTATGGATCCACAATCCAGATCCTGCCCATCAGCAAATCTGTTCGCTGTACTATCAAAATATATCATTGAATTTATTTACAAAATGAAGGTAAACTTAGTTGGGAGAGACCAAATCACCAATTATACCACACACAGTTTAGGTTCTTCATCTGCTATGGTTTAATTGTGTCTCTCAAATTTCTTGTGTTGGAAACTTAATTCCTAATGCAGTAGTATTGGGGTTTGGGGCTTAACAGGAAGGAGTATGTCTTGAGGACTTACCCTTCAAGTGAATTCACTTACCCATCAAGTGAATTAATGACAATTATAAAAGGGCTTATGGCCAGGAGTCCAAGCTCTTGCTTTCTCCCACCTTCTCTTTGCCTCCTATCATGGGATGATATAGCAGGAAGGCCCTCAACAAAAGCTATGGCCTTAACCATGGACTTCTCAGCTCCCCCAAACTGTGAGAAAATGAATTTCTGTCCTTCATAAGTTACCCAGTCTGATATTGTATTATAGCAGCACAAAGGTGATGAAGATGCCATCCACATCATTTTCTTTTTCAAAGGGAGCATCTCCTACTTGCAGGTCATTAAAGAAATGGCTTGGAAATCCATGCTGTGCTGCACTCAATGATGCAACTCTTGATCTTAAGGATTAGACCAGGAATGAGCCAAAATGCAAGGGCAGTGAAATACAGTCTTTTAAACTAAGATATCATCACTCAAGAAAGTGGAATGGTAGCTAGGTGTTGTAGTGGGCACCTGTCAGTCCCTGGGAGGCTGAGGCAAGATTGAGCCCAAGACTTTGAGGTTGCTGTGAGCTATGAGGCCATGGTACTCTACCAGGGCAGCAGAGTGAGACTCGTCTCAAAAAAGAAAATGGGTGAGCCAGTAAAAGTTCTCACTTCACCATTTGTTTGGAAGATGCAAAGTTGGCAATGAAGGTCCAGATGGATGGCAAAAAAAAGAAGGAGCAGTGGAGGCAACATTTCAATGAAGGTGGTTTAATAAGGAAACGGAACTGGAGCAAGAAAAGAGCACAGAAACTGAGATAATAAAACAAGGGCTCAAGGGAAGGAAGCCCTGCTTCCTAAACATATCATTGTGTCTGTAAATCACTGTTTCAAGGAAACTTGAATGGATTTTTTTCCTAGCAAACTAGTTAGACTAACAAAGTCACCAGCTAAGTGTACTGTGTGGTTATATTTATATTAACTATATGAAAATGTATCTTACTCATGCATTTGAGCAAATGCTTGTTAAGTGAAGTGTATTTGTTTGAGGGTGTCAATGAACAAAATTGTTCAGAATCACAGGTAAAAGATTAAATGTTTAGGTCTATTGAAGAAAACAGTGTTTTGCTGAATGGCATTTTCTTAAAACAAGCACATTTAATGAACTACTTGCAAATGATTTTGTTTATGTAAAAATCTATGGAAATTCAGAACTATGTAGCCATAATTTAAACTGATAGCTGGTGTAGCAACTATGTGGCTTTCATTTTCTTTGTTAATATACTAAACTAAAGATGAATCCTCTCTAGGGAAGATGGAGGGTGATCTTTTTTAAGGGGACAGAAGCCACATTTGATTGGTGATGCTGATTTGGTGGCATCTATTGTGTGATGGTAACAGAGAAAAATAGACCCCAGAGGCATTAATCACACAAAATCTGTCATGAAAGAGGGACACAACCAACAATTTCACCATCAAAATGCAATCCATAATCAGGAGAAAAGGGAATGCTTCACTGTGTGATTCCACTCCTGATAACTAATTAATTAGATGCCAATTGCTAAATGCTGGAGCCAGGGCAGACAAAGGGTCTATTTTCCCCCATTGCAACAAAGGCATTTATCAATGGACTACATTCATTTCTTCAAAAATTTTGTTTTGTCAGTTTGAAATTTAAATGAATCATTTGTAGAACTCTGATCATTAAAATCTTCACAGCCTTGGGTATAAATTTACAAGTTAAAACATTTTAAAATGTGATCACTAATATTTATCTTGTATATCTTTGAAACAACACAGTGTGGTGCTTAGAGAATGCTAAACATTTGTTGTTACCTTGAGCTAAAATTTAAATCAATGTTAAACCCAGGGCAAACAGGTTTTACGTAAAGGCCAGATTGGTATGTATTTCTGTGTACATATGGTTTACATTTTCTGTGGAGAGTTAACAAAGGAAGTAAAATATAAAAGATAAAAAGAAATAAAACAGTTGTCCTTGGTCTTCAGATTTCAAATCCATTAAAAAACAGGTTTTAGGGAGGTAGTTGTTTTATCTGAATTGATTTTCTTTTATTTCTATTCCTATTCCTATCCTAGTTATTAACCAAATTAGAGCTATTACCCAAAGAATAAAGGTCCTAGAATCAAGCCCAGAGGGAATTCAAGGACATTAGCTTTTGTGTATGAATTTGTGCTGTTCTGCTTAAAGAAAGCCATTCAGGCTTTCCACAACTTACTTTATTTTTATCCATGTTTTAGAAGGAACAACAAAAAAATAATGAATTATATTATGTGTCCATGAGGGTGGATGGGGGTAGGGTAATTGGGATTTGACTGGTTTAAAGGTAAGACTAGAAGAATTGGTGGAATTTATATTCAGTGGTTTCTTAGGAAATGTTAGACCTAGTGGGATGCTGTGTCTTCTAGTTGATAGAATTCAAAGCCTTACGCTGGTAGATTTGCAAATCAGTTGTCACTAACAATGCCCAATATGTACCCATACATGGTCTGTGATTCCCAGTAGGAAGTAAAGTGCCCAGGCTCCCTGGATTTTAAGCTAAATTAAAGCTTTAATCAATCAAAAATATTAATCATTTCTTACAGATCACAAGGTAGTTCAGTCCTCTCAGGGCACAAGTCGCGACACTTTTATAGAGCGTTCACCATATGACTGACCTATGCAGCACCTTCCATATTCCTGCCCTGCAAAAGGCCTGGAATTTACAGACCTGAAATGGAGGCAGATCCAACATACAAGAAATAACAAGGTTGGGGAAAAGGAGGGCAGGGAATAGGATGACTTGTCATGCTGACTTAAACAATCAGAGGAAATTCCTTTATTATCATTCCTACAGTTCTAAAATAATTCATTTAATTAGTATAGTTCATATCATTACTATGGTAGTAAAAGGCAAGCTCATTCCGTTTATGTTTATGCTACTCATTAGAAAAGATAAAAGAATTTATATTATTCAAATTTGGAAAGGAAAAGCCTGTTTCCTAGTTACTCAGTGCTGGCCACCTTCTGTCAATAGCTCCAATATTAGTTTAATTGTAAAGATATGGTCATGACTTGGGGGGTGAATAAACTCCACCTTTGAATCTTTCCTTGTTGGTCCGTTCTCAGTTTCCTAGAGGCCATGTATTACAAAAGGTGCCAATAAAATATTTTCTATGTTAAAGTAACTATTTGGTTAAGAATATCTTTTTCTTCACCATATAATACAGGGTGGCATTTTTTAATAGATTTTTTTTAAAGTATACCTGTATCATCTTTACGTGTCAAAATAAGGCGGTTTTAAATTATTGTTATGGTGTTTTATGTAAATTTTACACTTGCATATTGAAACACCATTTGCATTTTAAAATGTATGCAGACAGCATTTGGGTATATCATACCAGTTTTTTTTAATAAAGACTACTACAGCATACATACTTCCGGTATCAGTACGTCCTACAAAATATTGTACAAGATGGCCATTTTCTTCAAAGATGTTTTTAATACATTTATTTGTTTCCACAAAATGTTAAAAGCAGTGTTCTGTGCTAGGAATCAGGAGTCCTAAATCTTATTTTCTGCTAAATTGCTAAGCTATATTCTGACATTGGGCAAATCACATCAAAATCTTCAAGATTTCCCATTTCCTAGTAATAATAGCTAAAACCACTATAAAAGTTACCATGTACTGAATGTATATCACACAACATGGAACATGTCTCAATATATTTACTCTTCACTATACTCTAGTGACTTTGGCACCAACATAATCCCCATTCACCAATGAGGAAACAACCACAGAGATACCCAGGGTCACCCTGCTAATTAATGACAGAGGCAGGACAAACTCATTCCTGAATCATCAACTCCCTAACACACCATTTACTTCTTGCCACCACTCACTTTGTTTCCTTATTCTCCAACAGATTTCAGGTATCTTTTGTTCCAAACAAACCATTGATAAACACTTTCTTATTGCCATATGTCTTCTCATCTTCACAGGCTATGAATTTGCACTTAGGTTTGTTTCTGTGGAATATTTTTTGCTCATCTTCATCTTTCCAAGGTCCTACCCAACCCTTAAGAACCAGTATACTGGTGATAAGCAAGGAGAAAATAAAGTGTTCTTCATAACATAATGAAAACATTTAGCAAACAGAAGCCAACTAAACTGAGAAAAAGATATTTAGGAGAACAGTTGAATGAATGGTATGATAAACCATTTATGTGGTTGGGGGAATATATCATAATGTCACACATCCCAATTGCTCTACAAATGCAAAACAAACACAATACAAATAGTAAGTAAAGTTTTAGAAAATTAATAAAAACTCCTCCTAAATTTAATGTAGGATAATAATGTTCTACAAGTATTTATGCAGGTTTTGAGAAAGGAGAACTAAGGTTGAGTTGGGCAGAATTACCCAACCACATATTAAGATATATTACATGTTTATAACAAAATGAAAAAAATGTATAGCATAGATAGTGAATAAAAATCTCAGTGAAACAGGATGTATAGGTTATAAATAGATGTATTTAGACCAAGATAAACTTTATTTTATACCAAAAAAAAATGTGGTAAAGATGGTACTTCAAAGGAAAGAGGATTGGATGGATTATTCTATAGATGGTGATGGGAAAACAGGCTCCTTCCACAGAGAAAAATTAAATTGGTTCACTAAACTACACAAAATGCAAAGATATCAACTATAAAAATTACAAAAAACAACAGAAGAGTAATTCCTTTCAGCTAATAAAATAAAATGCTTAGGAATACCTTTGTGACTTATAGAAGAAGAGAAAACTGTTTTAAAAAATAAATTTTATTTTTTTTAAATAAAAAAATAAAGGATAATGCAGACAAAGTTGACATACAGATAACAGACTGGAGATTTATATTGTAATTGTCTAAAATAAAGACACTATTACATTCTTTAACACAAAGTACTTTATACATCTTTGAAAAAAAAAGAAAATCTCAATTTTTTTCAACTGCCAAAAATATTTCAAAAGCAAGTGAGAGGAGGAAAAATTGATATACCAAATTTATGGAAAGAGGTGCAAATTCATTACTAATTAAGTAAATTCGTATTATAATGATGCCATTTTTTATAATGACTAGGATGCAAAGGCTAATTTTTTGGTGAGATCTTTTGAAGGAGTAAACCAGCAGTCAATCTGGAAGGCCATTTTTTTTTTTTTTTATCACTTGGTGAAATAAACTGAACACATACTCTATGACCCAGGCACCCTGCTCCTAGAGGAGGGTCTAAGTACACAGACATTTTTCTTGGCATTGGTTGAGATAAGGAGCTGGGATATCTAACTAAGAAGATGGATAACAAAACGTCAAGAGTGCACGCTGTACGATACTGTATGTCAGAAGCAATAAATACACATATTTCAAAAGCACAACACTGAAGTACAAAAAGAGAAGAGAATAATATTTATAACATAATACTATTCTGTCAATTTAACACACACATACACACCACCCCAACAGAACTACATTTGAAAAAAAAAAAAAGCTGCAAATGTTTTTAAAGGCATAGCACAGATGTGACAGTAAATGTCCATAGGGTGAAAACTTTGGGAGGGGAGGCTGGGCATGAAGGGAGAAAACGGAAGGTAAGTAAAGGAAGAGAGATACTTTGCATAAATTCACAATGATAAAGTGGCCCAAATGGAGAAGTATGATTATCTCAAATTTCTCACCCAAAGGTTAAGAAAAACATCCAAAAAAAGTATGTCTTTAATTCAGAGGGATAGGTCTGGACTGTGCATTGAGAACTCCCTGAGACGGGGCTGGGGATGCTGATAGGTCTCAGAAGGGGGCAGGAAAATGGGGAGGGGCTTTGTCTAGTCTATTTACTACTGTTCTGGGTTCTCACTTTCACTCTGCTGTGCTGATTTTGTCGGAAAATTCGTCCTCACTTGGAAAAGTAGTTAAACTAAGATATCTTTGAAGCGCATTGAGAAGTCGTGGAAAAAATGGCTGTTTTGGCATCAAAGGAAAGCTCTGCCTAGCTCTAGACAGGCCACATGTCTTCAGGTCAGTTAGTAATTTATTTCTCTTTTATAAGCCTGGTTAATAGAAATAATAACAAAGTACACAGTTGTTACCATGAGCTAATTTATTCATTTTATTCTACAAATATTTGTAGAATCTCTTACATTCCACTATTCTTGGGGCTCGGATACAACAGTGAGCAAAACAAGTTTTAAAAAAAAGTCTAGGCTTGCCACCTGTGGCTCAGTGGCTAGGGTGCTGGCCACATATAACTGGGCTGGAAGGTTCAAACTCAGCTGGGGTCTGCCAAATGACAATGACAACTACAGCAGAAACAGACTGGCGTTGTGGTGGGTGCATGTAGTTCCAGCTACTTAGGAGGCTGAGACAAGAGAATCACTTAAGCCCAAGAATTTGAGGTTGCTGTCAGTTGTGACATCACAGCACTCTGTAGAGGGCAACACAGTGAGACTGTCTCAAAAAAAGAAAAGAAAGAAAGAAAGAAAAGTCTAGCCCTTAAGGATTATAGTTGGGGGGAAGGGACTAAACTAAATAAAATAAGTAAAATGTCTGGAGTGGTAGAGGGTGATAAATTTAGGAGAATCCGATAAAGAAGGAAAGGGGGTGGGAAACGCCAGAAGCAGTGCAATTCCATTTTAAATAGAATTGTTGAGAAAACCCATGCTCAGAGTTTTAAAGAAAGATCTGGAGAAAGTAAAGAAATAAGCCAGACAGATAACCAGAAGAAGGGCAATCAATCTCAGTGACCATGAGGCAGAAGCTAGACTGACATAACCAGGAGGAGGTAGGCTTCAGTTTGACTGGTGAGCTGGGAGCTGGGAAAGTGGTGGCGTGAGCTCCTATGAAGAGCAGACGCCCCTGAAGGGACCTGAATCTGGTGGCTGTGTTGAGATTGACTTCAGTTGGGCAGGGCGGAAGCAAGAAACCAGCCAGCAGGCATGTGCAGAGATCTCAGCAAGAGATGATGGTGGCTTGCCCAGACTTGTGGAGTAAAGCTAGTGAAAGATTCAGATTCCAGATCTGTTTTGAATTTTGATGGAGAGTGTAAAAGAAAGAAAGGTATTCAAATTAGTGTACTTAGTTACCTGGTGCAACACTTAGAACCTACAAGTCACATTCTAAACCGTTTACTCTATCAATATTGGTTTATACCAGAACTCTCTGAAAGCACCCAGGGAGAATGCAGAGTCCTAAGTAATCCAAAATATTTCTTTCAATCTAACTTAGTTAACCAGAATATGTCTCTACATATCATAATTACTCTTGTGTAATTCAAAATGAGAATTATTCAGACATGACCATAGAACTCAATTTCACTGGATTAGATGCTTCAGTAATTTACAAAAATACTTATCATTGGAGCTGTGTTAAGGTAGCCTATAAATTTAAGTATGAAGACAAATACACATTATAAGCATACTCCAAGTATGATTGCCTAGTGCTTAATTCGCCACATCATTGATATGCCATAATGCCACATAGGTCAGGAGCACCTTTCACATCCTACAATTTAACTTTAAAATGAAGTCTATGTAGCTGAAGGAAATGATAAAACTTGGGAGAAACAATTATACTCTCACTTATGCAATAAATAGGTTTCTGAACTATCACACACAATGTTTCTATAAATCGGGTAATATTATTTTTTACTTATGCTCGGAGATTGTCATCCACTAAACAGGATGACCCTTCTTAGGAGTCTGCATTTTTGACAGGCATGTTAGGTGATTCTGGTACAAATAATCTAAAACTCCACCCCTCAAGAAACACTAATCTTTGTAGAGGGTTTGATGTTTTTTAAAACCTTAAGCATTCTTACAAGAAATACGATTAAACTTAAAAAAAAAAATCAGTGAAAATCCTGAGGCAAATATTGCATTTGAATTCCAAGAAAGGGACAACTGGACTGTAGATAATATTAATTCCTATGTGTAAGAAATATAGAGACAAGTGGTAAGTGACTACAGTTAATGCATTCCAGTGACTATAAAAACCAAGACAAGCGCTGAGTACGCCTGTGAAGATGCTCCTTTATACATGGGATGAATGAATGATATAAAAATTGACATAAAAGCAGAACCCAGAGTGAGAGAGGATACCTGAGAAGGGTGAGGTCTGGGAGAACAGGTCTTCTCAAGGATACACCTGCAAGGTCCTCTCCATGGTGACTCAGCTCTTGGGAATTTGTAATTTGGAAATTTCCAACTTTTGTGAAATCCTGTAGTTTTGTAGGGGCTGGAATAGCATCTCCTGCTTGATTCAAACTGGTCAATGAGGAGAGTACCTGTGTGGTGTAACTTTTTGACTGTCAATAAAAAGGGAAAGACCAAGCCAGTCAGGGAGCGCAGCCACTTGGAATTCTGTGCTGTAAGCTCCTAGCTGGTGAATAAAGCCCTTCCTCTTATAAATGTGATGTTCGGGTGCTCTTTCTCTCCATTGGGCCTCATATTCCTGCAACAAGGGGAAAGGGCTTTCTTTCTTTTCTTTTTCTTTTTTTTTTTTTTTTTTTTTGAGACAGCCTCAAGCTATCCCCCTGGGTAGAGTGCTATGGCATCACAGTTCATAGCAACCTCCAACTCCTGGGCTCAAGCGAGTCTCCTGTGTCCGCCTCCCAAGTAGCTGGGACCACAGGCGCCCGCCACAACGCCCGACCATTCTTTGGTTGCAGCCATCATTGTTGTTTGGCGGGTCCGGGCTGGGGATTCGAACCCGCCACCTTAGGTGTACATGGCTGGCGCCTTAGCTGATTGAGCCACAGGCACCAAGCTGAAAGGGGCTTTCTATGCCAATTGCTTTGCCATTATTTTGTGCTGAGATGAAAATTAAATATCTGTACCTCCACTGGGGCAAAATCAGATGAAAGGAAAAGTGTCTACCACTGATCATTAAACCTCAACCTGAACTTGGACGAGTCAAGTTGAAGGAGTACACAACATTTTTAAGTCTTTTTTTCTTAGTAACGGGATTATCACCTTTCTTTTAAAAGTGTGAACTACTTAATGTCTCTTGACCAGGGTTTCTACATTTGCAGACTAAAGGTTCTCAAAAGGAGCCTAAATTAAGATTCTTTCTGAGTCCAAAATAATATGTCAGGCTAAGCAAAGCCAAACGACAAAGCGTCAATTGTAATTTTAATTAAATATCAAGGGCTTGGAGACAGAAGTTCCCAATATCTGCAAATACTCCCTGATGTAGCTGGTTTTCTTAAAAGCAGGAAGCCTGGAGAGAAATCCTGTTTTCTGATTTGAGATTCAGGAAGTCCAGATCATTTAGATAAGGTTCAGACAAAGATCCTAACGTTGAGATGTGTTTGAACCTTTTAAATTCATGCCCTGCTTCTAAAGTCAAACTTGAATGTTTGTGAATAAAGCTTAGAGATGGCTGGTGCAGATAGAGCATTTAGACAAACACCAAAGTTGATGGCAAACAGTAGCTATCAGTAATTTTTATAAAATAAAAATACAAATAGCATCATTATTCTGGCTTGGGGACAGTTAGAAGATTATAAACAACCTTGTTATACAGCCTGGAAAATTAAAGGCAGGGAGCACCACAAGTAGCTTATACTCACTGACAACTCATCATGGATTGGTAAGCAACCAGCCCAAATACAGCACGAGAGCAGAAAGACGGGGCTCCGACGCTTACAGATGACAGACAGTTCAATGTGGACAAATGAAATGTAATTATGACGTCAAGGAGTCTTCATGCCACAAGATTACGCTTTGTAAGAAATAAAATGTGAGGGTTTTTTCTGAAAAGATGAAAAAAGTCTCTGGAGACAAATGGCAATGTGTCATTAATGAAAGAGAAACAGAAAGGAAAAGATCAATCAATGCAGCTAACAAGTCTTAATGGCGCAATTGTGTATTCACGTCATCGGAACACTTGAGAGAGCACAAAACAAAAGACGACTTTGGAATGACAAAATCCTAGAAATGAATGATAGACTGGAAGGGCCGGGAATCTTTGCAAGGGGAGGATCTGTCCTGCGTCCTCTCAGGTTTGCCTTTGACAGATGGAAAATCAGAAAATGACTCACAAGATTTCCCCAATGATGGTATTTTACAATGTGTTGTTTCCTCCTTCTTTTTTTTTCCTTTCCTTTTTTTTTTTTTTTTCTCTCCTTGTCAACTACAATCAATCCTGGAGGGGGCAAATAATACCAGTTCATTTGTTCTGAATTCAGTGAATATTTAGTGGACCAAAGCCAGGAAGAGGGGAAGGTTCATGTAGAACAATGGTTTTTGACCTCCAAGTAGTTTTGCTCCCCAAGAGACCTTTTACAATATTTGCAGGCATTTTTGATTATCGTGACTGATTAAGGTATCGCTGGCATCTTGTGAGTAGAGGCCGGGGGTGGGAGCGGGAGGTGATAAACTTCTTACAAAGTAATGAAGAAAGTTCCTCATGTAAAGAGTCATCCCCCAAAAATGTCAGTAGCACAGAGGCAGAGCCACACTGGACTAAACCTTTAGGAGTTATTAATCTATATGCTTGGAGCCAAACAGGTAGAGAGGGGTATCAGACAATAATGGGAATATAGGCTCGGTGCCTGTGGCTCAAGCAGCTCAGGCGCCAGCGTCATACACCTGAGCTGGCGGGTTTGAATCCAGCCTGGGCTCGCCAAACAACAATGACGGCTGCAACCAAAAAAATAGCCGGGCGCCTGTGGTCCCAGCTACTTAGGAGGCAGAGGCAGGAGATTCACTTGAGCCCAGGAGTTGGAGGTTGCTGTGAGCTGTGATATCACAGCACTCTACCCAGGGTGACAACTTGAGGCTCTGTCTCAAAAAGTAATAATAATAATAATGGGAACATATCTGAGGAAGTGATCAGTTTCTTCAGGGATGTGGAGAAGAAGGAATGAAAAGGATTCAGAGGCTTTATGGGGAATCAAAGTGTGATTACATGAATCTAGTGATACTTCCAGTAGAAATAAGGAAAATGACAAGCGGTACTCACGTCATACCTTTGTCACCTACAGACCAGAGGAAGCCAGCTCCAGATAGTTTCTGTAGTGGTTTGAAACACGTGTAGCTCATGAAAATTTTCTTCAAAAGAAACCTCACCTAGAAATGTAAACAAGCCAAACAGATAAAAGTGAAACTGTCTATGTAATGTCTAGCCTAGAAAGCCCACCCACCCTATTCTTTCTCCCCACCGAGTCACTACTCAAGATAGCTTCTGGAGTTAATTAACTAGTTCAGAAAGATAAGGCTATCAAATACTAAGGGAAGCGAGATAGGATGGAGACAAACATTTCTACCTTATCAGGGGAAATGCTTCCCTTTTTCTTTTGTTTTCTACATTTAGTTCCCATTTGTTCTTTATTAATATTCACTTAAGATTTGGGGAACTTCCAGAATAATTCAGTTTTTCCAATAGACAATTAAGGGGAGAGCTTTTTGATTCACATGTGGATGGTAAAGTAAGATTGACGTTTACCCCTGAACGGCTCAGTGGATGCCAGAGAGTCGATCAGCTGCAGGAATTCAACGTGGGAAAACCCAAGGAGAAAGACAAATCTGTGGCCAGCAGAGTCAGCAGTCTCTTCTCTCCCTGGCAACAACCCTTGCAGAACCTGAAAAGTCTTGAGAGAGTATTTACTCAAGAAGCATTTCTTTCCAGTCCCAGATGGTTAATGGTTTGTCCTGTGAACTCACAATGATCTATAAAGTGCAAGAAAAACATATTTTAAAATCATATTTTGTCTTGGAATCAACAGAGAAGTACTACAAGGATAACTTGTCATCTCTTTGACAAGATTCAAAGATAGCTTATGAAATTGGCAGGCACTTGTTTTTTTTTTTTTTAATTGAAAAGATTGTATCTGGAACCAAAGCAAACCAATAATTTGGAGATGGACAATAATCAATGAATTTCATCTACTATATACAAACCATTATTGTCAACTAAAAAAGTAACCTAAGATTACCCTCCTGCTGCAACCAAACTCTGAAGGTTCACAGCTAGGCCACACACACACAGAGCCTTTACCTCTTTGGTTTTCTAGCTCCACCACCTAGCATAGTGTCCAGCACACGTGGAGTAGGTTTCAGGTACCATTTGCTGATGTGAATGTATTGTTTTCTGAGTGTCTAGATCATGAGCAATAGCAACAGCTATATTACCTCTGAGAAAATTGAACAAGGAAGCCAAGAGACATTGGTCTTTTCGGAAGCTTTGCAGATATCTGTGAGGGCATAAAATCTGTGTTCAGGTTGACACGAAGTCCAGGAGGCATGAGGACTACGCTATCTGATAGTTTTTGAGCAATGGGGCCAGGGGTTAACAGAAATGCATTTCTATACACACATTGGTATAATTTGCAAAGTTGATACAGATAAGGTAATTTTTGCTGCATTACAAATTCCAACCTATTGTAAGTCAGGCTAATAAGCATATTTTAATTTTAAATATCAATCTCTGAACATTCTCCAAGTGACTTAGCTAGTTATTTGCCCAGATATGACTTTTTTTTTTTTTTTGCATTTTTTTTTTGGCTGGGGCTGGGTTTGAATCTGCCACCTCCGGCATATGGGGCAGGTGCCCTACTCCTTTGAGCCACAGGTGCTGCTTCCCAGATATGACTTTTTAAAATGTTCCTCCCCCAGTCAATTGATCTTGTGTTTTGAATGATCTAAAATGTATTCTATCTACTCTGGCTGTGAAATTTTAGAGTTACAAACTTGATCATGTACTCTGGATTTGTTTCATCCAAAGCGATAAGTTTTTTCAACTAATTGTAAATATCACCGTTCTGTGGTTTTAATGAACCGAGTAAAGAGATATGGTAATTTACCTGCTCTGTATAAATACTTACCTATGAGAAAAGTAAACCAGGATTAAGCCACATTATCCCTTATTACTTAGAACAAAGATATATTCGGGTAACTTAAGTCAATAAAACAATGTTATGTAGGAATCTTCCAAATTTTGCAAGTTAACATGTCATATTCTTTGCAGTTATATTTTAGATGGAATTATTCTTTATACTTTGAATATGGTCAGCTACCCCCAGGGGCACTTGAGGTGTACCCTAGAAAGACCCAGCCTCCTTCTAATAATGTACCTGGTGGAAAGCCAGCATTTTCTCTTTCTTTTTATGTTTTTAACATGCACCCTATTTTATTAAAGTAAACCATGTCATTAGAAAGAAAACAAAAACCTCGAGAATATGTTGTTCAACCTGTGTCTTTGTTTTCATGTGACAGGATAACTAAAAGGATCTTTTGAAGTCCATGAAAGTACTTAAAGTAGTGAGCCCAAGGATCTGCATTTTGGAAGATCAGCAACACCACGATTTTACTTTCTAGGCAATGGAATTTTTTCCCTCTGACAATGTAAACCACTATATGTATGTAAATATATACATATTTATGCAAAAATCCATAGATGCGTGTATGTACACAGTACACCACTACACACAGAGAGAGAGAGGCTTTAAATAAGCAGCCTTCAATTCTAAGCCTCCACCTTCTGTTCTGAGCACGCTAAATGAAACCTTATCCTCATGCATCTGGACATACTCAGGGCTTGTCATGTTGGAATTAAGAACTGGGGATGGCATTGACTCTGCTGTCGTTGGTTTTTGACATTTATATCAGCTGCCCTCCCTTAAAATAGGAGAGTTTAGACAGTTCCTGGAGGGGATCTTGAGATCTAAAGCACATGGACGTGACTGGATGTATAAGAAGAGGAAATGTTTCATTGTTTGGTGGTGGTTTCCATTGCCACAGGTTTCCAGATGCTGAGGATACTGACACCAAGTTTTCAGAGAATAAGGATTGGTGGAGTGGCAGGGACTAGAGGTATGGGCAAGATTGCTGGGTTTTGGCTGCTGAAACCCATGGAATATTGAAGTTCCAAGTTATATTTGCCAAGAATTTAAAAGCTACATCTCCTCCCATTAATGGGCTGTGATGGCCTAGGAGAGAAGCGTGCCAAGAAGGAGGGGCAAAAGGATTTCCTTTACTTGTAGCATATAATATCTCCCAAATGTCTTGCAGAACCCAGTAATTAGGAGTTGCCAGAGCATTTTAACATCATGGTTGGCACATTACGAAGCAAAGTCACTGACTCCGTGTTTATCTGTGGAAAATGAAGGATGGAAGCAAAACTGGAGATGGAGAGAATGGGAAAAACACAGCAGGAGAGTATCAGATCATTAAAGTGACAGCAGTGATAGTATCTGAGAAACTGGTAAAATTCCAACCATGGATAAAAATAAATCAGAGAGAAAAGCCCCTCCTAAAAAAGAAAGAAATAGAATAGAAAAGATCAGGTATGCAACGTTTTCAGGAGAAAAGGCAGATTCCTCCCTCATCTTATCTCTTAAGAATGAGATATTGCACCATCTGCTCCCCAAACCACTATTTCATTTCACTCTGGATTTTCTCCTTGGTATCCTCCCCGTGTTGCTCTGAATTTTCGGGTTGGCTCCCTTCCTGTGAGTCACATCCTTTCTTTAAATGTTTCCATATTTCCTTCTCTCCCTCTGCAGCTTATGTGCGACTCTTTGTTAAGCATTTCAAAATATTACACGTTACTGTGTTGTAATACTTTGCGTACATCTAGCACCTTTTATTTTTAGAACTTGGTGGCGTTCAAATAAACACTGTCTTTCCAACTAGCAGGCTAAAATAGTGATTATGCATTTCATAGGTGTAAAACTATGTCATAATTTTTAAAATGGTCAAATGGCCAACTCATACTCTGATTCTACAGTGCTTAATCTAGTGTTTTCGTAGGACCAATCCAAATTGTTCTTTGAAGTATAATCACTTTTTTATTGTGTCATTGCCTTTTTCTATAATATTCGACATAGTATATTAACATGCTTGCCTTGGAATTGCTCGTTGGTAATTATCTGCTACACATTGACTAAACTAGAATCTTAATCTCTCCATCTTCTTTATGTCTGCCCAGTGAGCAATTGTACCCTATCAGCAGCTTTCTATGTTCTGCAAACTATGAACAGTCAGCCAATTCCAGTTTACCCATTTGGTTTGTAAATAAAGGTTTATTGCAACACTCCCCCATCCATTTGTTTACATATCGTCTACAGTGGAGTCTAATGGCAAGAGCACAGATTGCAGCTTATTACTCTCCTATTTTGAAACCTTCAATGACCTCCCATTTCCCTCCATATAAAGCTCATCTTTCTACCTTCAACCTGAAAGCCCTATTACTACCTCTGCCTTCCCTCCCCCCTTTTTTCTTCAGTAGATATTCCAGGCAAAGTGTGAACAACTTCAAATAAATTAAGGCAATATTCCATGCTGCCTCAGAAAGTTCCTGACCCCCAAAACTACGTTGTCTGTCTCTTCTTCACTTTCCCATAGAATACTCTGTTTTTGCTAATCTGGCTCTTAACTACTATTGCATTGTAATTTCACTGATTTTTAAGAATTGTTTGCAATAACCTGCTTCAGAACAAGTATTCTTATCACCACATTAATAGCACCAAATACAGCACCTGATGCATAGTAGGATTTCAGACATATTTAATGATATAAGTAATAAAATGTAGACATCATTCCCATTTCTAAAAAGAAAAAGAAAAATCCATCAGATCAAGATGAAATTTAAAGTGTTAAAAGAACAAGTTCGAAGTGGACAAGACCCAACAGTGGTGGAAAGAATATGGATTTTTTTCCTTTAGCATAAGCTAAATTTGAATAAGTGGAATGATACAGCTATGAGATATGATGTTGTAATAACTAGACATATCTACTAGATTATGATATGCAAGGACCAGGGAAGAATTCTAATGCCATATTTGCTCAGTCCTTCATTATAAGAACGTCAACATTTCCAAATCTGCATTACCTTGTTGTTAATGATTCTAACTTACTCATTGCAATTATTTAGATATGCCTTTTATTAATTATTATTATTAACAATAATCACTTCATTTAAATCTCATTACATGTATTTCAAAATATGTGAAAAGTGCCAGTTGGCATGAAAGTGGTCAAACTTTGAGAAGGTAAAGAAGAGACATGAGGTTCTCTATTAAGTCTGGAGAATGTTGCTATTATAGGCATAGGAAATACAGGCTTTATTTTCTACAAACAGATGTTATTTATTGTGAGCCACTGTCAGCATACCCTACATCATAACTTGTTTATTCGTAGGTGGCTATGGGTTGTCTCAGATCCAGCTGTCTTATTAGAGCTCTAAGCCCCTAAGCCATGAGTCTATCTGGAGTGAACGGGGTAGAAGACAAGAAAAGCAGCTGGGAAATTATTTATATTCAATTTAGTGTCTCTGGACCCCCCTCCCCAAACAATTTGAAAATTGGGGCTTAATATACTTTTCATCAACTTAATCATAAATTTATATTTATGTATTTATTTTTAAATAGACACACGTGCCACTTCATCTAATTTTTAAAAACTTTTCTACAGATGGGATCTCGCTACATGGCCCAGAATAGTCTTGAACTCCTGGTTTGAAATGATCCTCCTACCTCAGCCTCCCAAATTGCTGAAATTATAGGCATAAGCCACCATGCCTGGCTCCTCACTTGCAAAATTAATAATAAGGAGATGTACATTCATATGTTCACATAGTTATTTAAATGGTCTCGATAGCATTAATTCTGTTGAGATCTTTGTTATTATAACTAAGGAACAAAACTATACTCTGACTAATAGGTGGACTTTAAAACATTTCCAGGAAAGAAAGTATTAATACAATATTAGTTAATAAATAATTAAATGTTTACATGTGAGAGAATTTTAGAGGCTTTCGAAGCTAAGTCTAACCAAAATATAAAGAGGAACCTTATGTGGCCAATTCCTCGTGAATATCAAGTGTACTTTTTTAATTGCCAGGTCATGGAAGAAGCCCAAGTGCCCATCAATCCATAAATGGATCAACAAACTGTGGTATATGTACACCATGGAATACTACACAGCCATTAAGAAGGATGGAGACTTTACGTCCTTCATGTTCACATGGATAGAGCTGGAGAATGTTCTTCTGAGCAAAGTATCACAAGAATGGAGGAAAAAGTATCCAATGTACACACCTTTATTATGAAACTAATTTATAC
>CAUYQV010141483.1:0-92006 GCA_963574575.1 Galagoides demidoff
TGGCTGCAACCAAAAAATGGCCGGGCGTTGTGGTGGGCGCCTGTGGTCCCAGCTGCTTGGGAGGCGGAGGCAGGAGACTCGCTTGAGCCCAGGAGTTGGAGGTTGCTGTGAGCTGTGATGCCATGGCACTCTACCCAGGGGGATAGCTTGAGGCTCCATTTCAAAAAAAAAAAAAAAGAAACAACACACTGTATCCCATGATAGAATTAATGTGCACAAATATGATTTAATAAAAATAAAACTTAAAATTTTAAAAATAAATAAATAAATAAATCGGGGCTTGTTTCTGTTTGCCGGCAGCCAGCCGGGAACTCTGGCAAATGCAGCTGGTCAGTGGCTGAGGGATAGTTTTTGGCCAAAGTTACAATGTAGCTGTCATCATACAGAACACGAGAACATCTCTGCTACACCTTGTGGGGAATGGATGTCCAAGACAGTTCCAGGGAGCTGTGTGTAAATGATGTTAAGCCTTCTCCAAGAGGCCCAGCACCCCGGGAGTGAGCAGGAATGCGTCCCGGTGTGTGAGTGAGCCCCTGCTCCTGACAGGGTGTCTTGGAAGGGCTGACCTGTTCACAAGTTAGTATCTGAGTGTACCCAAGTGAGAAACAGCAAACAACACAACAGTTAAGCCTCCAAGTTTGCTCACACCCTGGGTCAATGGGACACGAGGAATCAGGACCAGACTGTGCTGTATTGATTTTTGTTTTTTTCTTTGTTTGTTTATCTTGTTTTATTTTTTTGAGAGACAAGGTCTCACTCTGTCACTGAGTCTGAACACAGTAGTACGATCCTAGCTTATTTCAGCCTTGAACTCCTGGGCTTACATGATCCTCCTGCCTCAGTCTCATGAATAGATGGGACTGTAGGAATGTGCCACTATGCTTGCATAAATTTTTAAAATTTTTCTGGAGAGGTCGGCGGGGGGTGTCTCATTATGTTACTCAAACTTCTGGCCTTGGGTGATCCTCATACCTTGGCCTCCAAAGCATGAGCCGCCACACCCAGCTAGGATGCCCTGTAACTGATCTGGCAACTCCAGGCTTAACAGACTGCCTTGAAACTGAGGCTTAAAAATCACCAGCTCCTACTCCTGTGAGTAGGTCATTCCACAGGTCATTCTGGTTCCTCTGCCAGGGCCCTCTTCTGTATTTGGGGTCAGAGGCTACGGACAGTCTTGAGTGGCCCTAGCCAGGGCAGTTGGTCCCCCCACCACACGGTATCTCACCCTCCCAGGCTGGCCCTGTTTGCTCCCATGACTGTAGAGAGCATATGCCGCAAGGCCTGCAGAGCCCAGCCTCCGAGCTGGCACGCCAGCGCTGCTGCTGCACCTCACGGGGTGAAGCAAGTCACCGGGCAACAGTGGGCTCTGTGTCTTGGAGGAGCAGCACAGGCTGTGACAGGGAGAAGTCCAGAAAGGGACAGTTTTGGAATCAATCTGCCCCTACATCCTTGGAACCACCTAACCCACAGCCTACAGTGGCTTCTGCAAGGAGACAAGTCTCATGGAGTTTGGATTTAGAGCTCTGTAGGCAAGGCCGGGCTGGTGGTGAGAGTCTCAGGGGAGAAATGACCCTCAGGGTAGGGAGGCCTGTGACTTCCCCAGAGCACAAAGCTTCTGCTCACTCTGGGGTGAACAAAGTCATCCATTACAACCAACAGTTAGGCCCTGCACAGCCCTGGGCACAGCACGTTCTGGCCCACGAAGCCAGTCTGTGGCATGGGGAGAGCAGTGACAGCTTTGCACACACTGCCTGGCTGATGACAGGCAGAGTGTCCCAAGGAGGTGCAGGTGTATGTGTGCAAAGACCGGCATCACCAGCTCTGTGTGCTGCCCACGTGCCAAACACACACAGGGACAGAGGCAGACAAGCCCTCACAGGCCTTGGAGACAGCGGACCAGGGGTGACTTGCATTCTGGGGAAAGACAAGGCACTATGAGCAGGTGGCCAGGGAAGGGTTCACGGAGAAGGCGGCTTTGAGGAAACGGAGGGAACACCCACACTAGCAAAATCTAGAAGTTCTATGCTAGATACTTGTTTAGTTTCTAGAACCCAGTGATCATATCCAGGAGCCCACCCTCAAAGTGCCAGACCAGGCCCAGGCCAATGGACCACAAGCCTCTGCACAGGGCAATGGGGAAATTTCTTCTCCAAACTCCCCACCCCTTCTCTGAAAGGCATTTTGAGAGTCAGTTGCTGTGGGAAGTATTTCGACTGGCAAGAATTCAAAAGTCAAGGATGATTGCCCATCAACCCTCAGGGCCCCCTGGGGAGACTCGCTGGGCCCTTACCTGGTGTGCTGGGAGCCCCCAGGAGTGGAGGGCTCTGCAGCTCGGTGCCACTTCCTAACCCAGGGTTACACTGCCCATGGCTGGTGCCCTTGTCACTGATGTCCAGCCAGGAAGCCCCGGTATCATCAACCTTTGAGGGTAGAGGAAGAAGGAGACAATCTCAGCCCCTGCACAGGTGGCTGCCTGCAATGTGTTGGTGCTCAGAACAGCTCAGGGGCTGAGGCCCACCGCCCAGGCAGGTGTCCAGGACTGCAAACAGACAGGGGCTCCTGCAGGTTTCCCTGAGCTAGGGGCTGCTGGAAGGGATCCCTGGATTTTGATAAAGTCTAGCGAGGAGCCCTGCTAGCTGATGAGAACTGTCAGACACTGGGGCTGGGGCTGCAACAGCAACACTTCCCAACATCGTTCCATGCCCTGGTCAGATCTCTGACAGGAAGAACGGCATGTGACCAGGAGGTGCAACCAGGCTCCACAGGGGGACCACAGAGGGGCGCTCTGCCTCCCCCCACAGTGGGTGGGAGATGAGTTGCAGCAGGAGGCAGGAATTAGAAACCCCCAGGCTGGGATGCAGCCCCCCACGACCACCATGACCTTTGAGCTCCCCACGACCACCACGACCTTTGAGCCCCCCACGACCACCACGACCTTTGTCAGATGCATCAGGATGAGGGTCTTGGAGGCTCAGACAAGCACAAGGATGTAGCTCATGACAGCATCAGGCACAAACACCCCTGTGCCAGGGAGGGCTTGTTGCACAAAACAGAAACCACTGCAGCAATTGCAAGAGAAAGATACTGAGTGGAGGGAACCAAGTCCTTACACCACCACAGGAAAGGCCAAGGAATGGCCCCTGGGCAGGGTCTCTAGTTGGCCCCACTATAAGGGCTGCTGTCTTGAACATTCTTCCACTTCTGTGAGGCAAGGGTCAGCAAGACATTGTATCAAAACTGCAGGACACCAAAGGTAAAGAGAAGACCCTAAAACAGCCAGTAAGGAGGAGAATCACCTCCAAGGACTGTGAGACAGACAGCCAACCCCGCAGGGCGGTGACGGAGCCCACAGGTAGGGGGCCGATGTCTCCAGTGTAAGAGGAATAGCTCAGCTTATGGGGCTACACCCAGCAAAATGGTCTTTCCAGAATGAGGGTGAAATGAAAGGTAATTTCAGTAAAGAAAAAGAATGGGTTTATCATCAGGAGACGGCTTCAGAGGAACTTGTACCCAACATTTCCATTTCCAGAGCTCCTTCTCCTCTGCCTTTCCTGGGCACAGTCCTGCCTACTGGCTTCAGCCTCTCTTTCCTGCCTTATATCCCCTGTCTCCGAACCTAACGTCTGATTTGTTATTCTTTTATAAAAAGCAGAGCATTTAAAGAACACCACAAAGAAAGTGAAAAGGCAACACCCGGAATGGGAGAAAATTTTTGTACATCATGTATCTGATAATGGACTTGTACCTAGAATATGTGGGGACCTATTACAATTCAATAATAAAAAGACAGATGTCCCAGTTTCAACATGGGGAAAAGGACTTGAATAGGCATTTCTCCAAAGAAGACATGTAAGTGGTTATAAAGAACAGAGACAGCATCATTAATCATCAGGGAAATGCAGATCAAAACCACGATGAGATACCACTTCACACCCACCAGGATGGCTAGAATCAGAAAGACAGGTGGTAACGGGTGTTGACAGGCAGTGGAGAAACTCGTACCCTCTTATACTGCTGGGGAAAATGGTGCAGATGCTGTGGAAGACAGGCCGGGAACACTGGGAGGCCAAGGTAGGAGGGTCCCTTGAGCTCAGGAGTTTGAGACCAGCCTGAGCAAGAGCAAGATCCCATCTCTATTAAAAATAGAAAAACTATCCAGGCATTGCAACGGGCACCTGCTATCCCAGCTACTCAGGAGGCTGAGGCAGGAGGATGGCTTAAGCCCAAGAGTTTGAGGTTGCTGTGAGCTATGATGATGCTGCTACACTCTAGCCTGGGGGACAGAGTGAGACTATGTCTCAAAAAAAAGATTAAACACAGAGTTGCCACAGGGTGCAACACGTCAGCTCCCACACGCATGTCCACAAAATGAATGTCCACGCAAAACTTGTATGGGAATGTTCACGGTGGCGTTATTCACGATAGCCAGAAACCTTCGCAAATGCCTATTGACTGATAGATGGATAAATGTCAGGAGTGGATTTGTGCATCTGTGCAATGGAATATGATTCAGTCAGGGAAAGGAATGAGGTACTAATGCATGCTGAAGCACCGGCCTGGAAAGTGACGGTAAGTGAAAGAAGCTCGTAGTAAAGAAATACACGTGGTATTTAACGTGATTCCACTCATATGAAAGATCCAGCAGTGGCAAATCCACAGACAGAAAGCAGATTAATTGTCAAGAGATGGGGGCTACAGAGGGAAGGAGTTTGGGGATTGTTTCTGGGGGTAATGAAAAATGTTCTGGAATTAGGTAGTGGTGATAGGTGGCTAACTTTGTGAATACACAAAAAAACACCAGGCCAACTGTGTGCCCTGTGGATTCCAGCTAAATAAAACTGTTGGAAGAATAAGCAGCAGAGGTCTGCTCACCTCCCCACGTCCAGCCCTGCGCTGGCCTGAGACCCTTCATGGACTCAGAAAACCAAGTGCCTCTTGGAGCTCATTTCCTTTGGAGTCATTTGGTGTTAAGATACACAACTCCCCTCAACAGAAATTAAAAAACATATTATTTTATACTGAGAAAGCTGACCTAGTCCTTCTCTGCCCAATAGACATAAGGCACAAGCCCGAAATGTACTTTTAAATTTTCTAGTGGCCATGCTTTAAAAAATAAACAGGTAAAATTAATTTTAATACCATATTTTATTTAACTCATTATATCCAAAATAGTATCATTTCAACATGGAAGCGATACTTAAAAAATTAATATTCTACATCTGATGTGTGTTTTACACTTAGAAAACATCTCAATTTAAAAGAGGAACATTGAAAGTACTCAAGAGCTCCCTGGGACCAGAGGCCACGGCATGGGCAGAACAGAGCCGCCCCCTTAAAGTCTCAAGTGTCAGATTGGCATAAGCAAAGGAAAAAAAGGAATTTGCTGGCGAATGGAACTGACGGCCAGAAAGAGCTAGTCTTTACACACGGCTGGATTGGAAGTTTAAATTTCTCCCTCTCTTCCCACCTCTTTCTACAACCACCCCACCGACAAGCTCTTGGCTCTGGATTCTTCTGAATTTGCTTCACTCTCAGGCTCGGAAAGCAGTCTCCAGCATTCCTTGGTTTACAAACTCACCCCCATGTAAAGGAGCAATTTTCTTTCAGGGGAAAAAAAAAAAAAGTCCCTGATGGGGTGATATGCTGAGCCCTGATGGGAGCAAGGGGTATTCTGATCGGCTGCTCAGGGGCCATGGGTCTGTCCCCCAAAGAGGGAGGCCCCGGGGTCCTGCAGAGCGAAGCAGACACACCTCCACCCTGTACCTAAGCCCACATCCTCTAGGGCTGAAAATGTGCACAGCTCTCGGCAGTTTTGTTAATGTAGCTTCTTAATTGTCTGTAACTTATCTAATTTTGTTCCCAAGCTTCTGCCCTTCTGGGAAGAAGAAACAAATGTTTAAACTTTAAAAATACCTCAACTGAGTGCTTTTAAAATCGTCTCTTTTGTTTTAATAGTTTCTTTTGGGGAGATCTTAAGTCTTGGTCACAGTTCAACTGCCCTGCAGAGCTCTCTCTCCCTGTTCTTCCTTCTTCCCAGGATAACACTGGAGACCAAGGCCAAGCACACGGGTCTAGGGAAGGTCGGTAGTCAGCCTGCAGGGGTGGCACCTTGTCATACACTGTACAGCTCCGTGAGTGCTGTTATCGTAGACTAGGGTGTGCATGGTTCTCCCTGGAGCTGTCACTCACTTTAGCACCTCAACCCTGAGCGCCCCTAGCTCATTGTCACTACGGTGGTGCCGCTCTGCACCCTGGCCCTTCTCGCTGACTCCAGGCTTCTCCTGATCCGGTGGACTTCTCAACACCTCTTCAACCCATAGGGAGCTTCCGACCCAGTCTCCACCCCACAGAAGGTGAGGGGTTGTCTGTCAGGATGGAGAAAGCAGGCTTCTCCCTCAGACCGGCCTTGTCAGTCCCACCAGGAGCTGCACAGCCTCCCTGACCTTGCCCCCGACCTGCCCAGAGTGGCAGGGGCAACCGAGCCCACCCCATCAGAACTTTGCTTTTGATGCATGAGGTAGCTTAAGGGGTTCAACAAGCCCCTTCCGTTGTGCCCATGGCCTGGTGGCCTCTGGTAGGAAGTTGGCCCTGGGGCCAGGAGTGGGGCCTGGTGACTCCCAGGAGGGGAATCTGCCATCCAAGAAAACAAGCCCAACACTGTGGGGGTCACCCCTGCCACACAGCCTGCTGCAGCCGCGTTGTACGACTCTACCCCAACGGGGCAGGACAAGGTGCGGTTAGAGTGATTTTCTGTTTTACAGTGAAGAAACTGAGGTGGAGAGAGAGACAGAGACTTGCTCTGAGCACACAGGGGCCCCACCAGGTCTGCTGCCCTCCCCCTCGTGGCTCTGTTCTCTGGGCCTCTGGTGGACCCATCATTGAAAGAGGAATCTGTGTCTTGAAAACTATTTGTTAAGGAATTTGTTCTGCTAAGAGACAAGAGGTTTTCTGGCTCTCTTTCTTGGACTAAAAACTGTTTTTGTGCCCTCCCCCCGTCCTTTCAAGCCCTGAAATGCGCAGAGAATGGCAGGAATGTCACAACCTGTGCCAACTTGTCAGGGACCAGGCTCCAGGGAGCAGCAGCACTCAGGCTCCAGGGGAGGGGCTCCCAGACAGGTGGGCCTGGGCCACGGGGTGGGGAGGCAGAGCATGGGCCTGAGGGGGTCAGCAGGGAGCACTCTGGGTACACAGAGCTCTAGGTGACACCAGGGGCCCCTCCCAGACAGCATCCAGTCAGGAGAACAGGCTGTTTACAGAGGGAGATGGCTCAGGTTCCCCAGAGGAAGAAGCACTGGGATTCAGGCGGGCAGAGGGGAAGGTGGGTCACTGTTAACAGTTGGCTTGTGGGATTGGGGAGGGTGTGCCCCAAAGCTTGCAGGGCAGGTGGGTCAGCTGCCCCAGGAGGCTCAGGAAAAAGCTCCAGGGCTGTTGGACAGGCAAAATCCTCTTTCTCTGAGGAGGTCAACATCTTTTTCTGGGCAGATGGTCAACTTATTGGGGGCCCCACACACACTGTTGGTGCAGTCCATAAATTCAAAACGTCCTCCTAGGCACATGCAGAGAAGTGTGTGCCCATATATCTGGGCACGTGGACACAGGAATGTCGTGCAAGGAGAGGGGCAGCAGAGAGAGAGGCCTGGTCACAACAGGAAGAGGGGGCGTCTCTGGCTCAGGCCCAGGCTGCCTGGTGAGCACCAGTGCCAGGGTGAACACCCACCCTGAGGGGGTATCTCTCCTTTCCTCTCCTCCCCCAGGTAACCAGCAGAGAGGATGGAATGGATTTGGCAGGGTCAGACGTCCCCCAGAAAGAGCAGGGCAGGGCCAAGAACAGAGCCAAGGCGACAGGTGGGACATGGGCCCAGAAATCCTCTTAAATTAAGAAAAATCTTCTGTATAGGTCTTTGACCTCTCACTAGCACTTGGTAGTTTTATCAGAGGGGAGTCTCTATGTGGGTAAAAGCTTGTGGCTAGCGTTTAATATTTTCTTACTTTCATTGTGTTTATTTTTACACCTTCTATTAGCAGTTTCACTCAGGTGTCTATCCACTTGGTGCCAGGAAGTCTCCCTTCTGGATAATTTCTACCAGTTAAAAGGGGAGGCGTCCACATAGTATTTAGAGAAGAATTTGAGATGGATAGAAGGACCCAGACACACAGGAGGAGCGGGCTGAGGTTTCTGCATCAGAATGTCTCTGACACAGAAGGGCAGCTGCTCTGGGTTCAACCCAGAGACATACAGCCGGGTGGAGAGGGTGGGCTCATCTGGGGTCCCAATCCAAACAAGCCACCTGTGAAAATGTGGTCTGGGGACACTTTGGAGCATGTGAACATTGTGGTAAGAGTTTTGTTAGTGTGACAGTGATGCGGTAGCTCTAGAAA
This sequence comes from Galagoides demidoff, assembly GCA_963574575.1. NCBI lineage: Eukaryota > Metazoa > Chordata > Mammalia > Primates > Galagidae > Galagoides > Galagoides demidoff. The sequence goes on from CAUYQV010141483.1 coordinate 8,380, forward strand.
AAGATGTCCTTCTCCCTTAGAAAAAAAATAAAATAGTTTCCTAAACAAAGAAGACAGGTGTTTTTAAAAGCTGGGTTTTGGGAAGGTTCACCTGGGAGCAATGAGGTGAGACAGGGAAATTAGAGCCCGAGAGTCTGGACAGAGGTTGCAGAGAGAACAGTATGTGCCAGGGGCAGGGGCATGGCCAGCAGGACCTGTGCTGTCTGGGCTCTTTGGAGAACATCCTGAGCTCCTTCCTCTCACTGGCAGAGGCAGAGGCATGGGGCTGGCCCTGGAGTGGCCCTGCTCTTCATGACCCCAGGTCCATGGGGACAGATGTGCAGAGCTGCTTGGCAGGACAGGAGCTCAAGGAAGCTAGAGCTTCCTGGAGCCTCCTGGAGGTGGCATTGCCAAGACAGGGAGCCAGCAACAGGGCCTAGTGGGTAAGACAGGAGCTCCGGCTCCAGGCCCTGGGAGCAGCATCCAGGGCCAGACGTCCTGGCAGCATCCCGAGGCCAGGAGTAGGGGTACGGGGTGGCTATAGCCAGAGCTGTGGCCACTGCCATTGCAGCTGAGGGTGTGACCAAGTTGCCTCAGTCCAAAGGAAAGTGTGGTCCCCTGTGGCTCTCCCACCCCCATGGAAACTCAAGTTGTTTTAAAAAACATTTTATTAGGGTGGTGTCTGTAGCTTAAAAGGGTAGGGCACCGGCCCCATATGCCGGAGGTGGCGAGTTCAAACCCAGCCCTGGCCAAAAACTGCCAAAAAATTTTTTATCAATTTTAATTGTGCTAAAATACACATAACATTTTTACCATCCTCACTATCTGAGTGCACAGCTCAGGGCACTGAGCAGGCTCACAGTGCCCTGCACCCGTCACCACTACCTCCATAGATTTTCCATCTTCCCAAACTGAAACTCCGTCCCTATCACTCACTGACTCCCAGCCCTTCCCCTGGTCCTCGGCTCTACTTTCTGTCTATGAACTTGACTGTTCTAGTGCCTCGTGTGAGTGGGATTATACAGTATTTGTGCCTTTGTGTCACCCAAGCTGTAGTGGGCATTAGAATTTCCCTCCTTTGTCAGGAGGAGTCACAGTCTGCTGTATGGACAGACATTTCCTTTGGTTTTCCATTCGTGCATCATGGACACCGGGCTGCTCCTGCCTTTTGACTGTTGTTAATGATGCTGCTACAAACACAGGTGTGCAGCACCCCTTCAAGTCTCTGTTGTCAATCCTCCCAGGTACCCACTCGGAGATGGGGCTCGTGTTGACTTTGTAAGGATCCATCCTGTCCTGGAGGGCCCTGGCCCGGGCCACGTGAAAACATCTCCAGTCTGAGGCTGGATCGATCACTCCTCAGAGAAAAGATACTGTCACCCTTTGCCCTGTCCTGCCTGTCCCCTGGCGGGGCTCACTGGGTACCATGGATACCTCCGGATGGCTCTCCCTGTGGCTGAAGTCACATGGGCAGCAAGAGCTGAGTGGGAGAAAGGACTCAGCATTTTAAGCGCATTTAAAGTGGGCAGTCAGCATTGGGCCACCGGACACCACAGAACTCCCTACACCTGTGCACAGTTCTGCACCATACGCAGAGCCCTGGGGTTCTGATGGACAGCCCTCTCCAAGCATGTGACCTGGCCCAGCGCACCCGTCCTCCAGGCCAGGGTAAATGTTTAAATAGCAGTACGTGGCCCTAAAGCAGGCCAGTGAGGCCTCTCCCAGGACATCTGCTGACCAGGGTGCTCAATTTCCACCACGACTGCTAGCTGGTCAGCCCAGGGCCGCTGCAGCCATTTTTGCCCCCCGTGCCTGAGGCCAGATGCACCTTCAGATTTTTCTACTGTGTGAACCAACCAACTCCCTTTCACTCAAGCCAGTTGAGGTTATGTTTCTGTCACACACAGAAACATGCTTGGCGTGGTTTGCAGCTGGATACAACACCCAAGCCCATGCAATCTCTCAGACGGCCCCTGCTTGGGGAGGGCATGAAGTGAGCCTCCCAGATAGACAGGTGTCTCCAGAGCCTACAGTCTGCTGGGCCACTGCACAGGGAGCGGCTGTGTGCCCAGGCTTTGCTCTGTGCTCCTGGGCACTGTCCTCGAGGAGCCCTGTCCTTGAGGGCTCCTGGGCACTGTCCTCGAGGAGGGGACAGTTTGGGTAACCCTGTGGCCTTGGGTGAGTGATTTCACTTCTTTGTTCCAAATGGAGCTGCTGTTAATGACCCTGACACCACTGATGGATGCCAGAGCACGCTGCAAAAGCAGCTCCCCATGCGTCCACACATAGCACCACAAAGGCTTGTTTGGTGCTGGTGCCATGGCTGGAGGCTCTGCTGCCCGGAATCCTCACTCCAGGAGGGTCAGATGCTCAGCCTGGACAGGTCCCAAGTTGCTTCACTGACAATTCTGTGGTTAGGACAAGTCACATGGCCCCACCCTGCACACTGCGAACCTGCCCACAAACCTCGACTCAGGGCTGACAGGTCCCCAGGAAGGCCCCACAGAGGCGCAGCAGGCCACAGGCTTGGGACACATCTACAAGAGCCTCCTAACTGGCCTCTGGTCTCCTGCCTCTGGTGCCCTAGTCCCATGGCTGCCAAATGCAAATCAGAGCCCGACACCCCATGTCACCTCCAAGCCTCCAGGGAACACAGTGCACACCCGTCCCCACCCGCTCGGCTGTTCCAGGGAACTCGCTTCCCTCACATCCCCTCTGCCAGCTCCTTGCTCCTCTCCTAAAGGCCTTCCTGGCCTGGAAGGCGGGTGCTGGGTCCCAAAACCATTCTCTGAGACACCACTGTGCTTTAGGCACTGAGCCCACCTGCAGCTACTTTGCTAGTTTTTCAGCCTGGCCTACTTTATCTCTGCTCACAGAGTCTGTGTTTTGTCCCCTGCCTTGAGCTGTGGCTGCTCTGAGACCTAGGTGAAGAGACAGTCTATAGTCCCCCTTCATTTACTCGAGTGAGTATGCCAGCCCAGACCCACACGCTGGCCCTGGCCCTGCCCTGCACCCGGCTCAGAGCAGCCGGCAGGCCCTGCATTAGCAGCTGATAGTTTAATACCATCATGAACTGGCACAGCAATCACAGCGCTGCATAATTACACCTGATCGCACAGCACAGCCAGTGCTGATTGCAGCTCAGAGACGGCCCCTGATTTCAGGTTGGCAGGGCTGGAGCCCCCAGCGGCCTAACAAGGGTAACTGAGGCAAGACTGATTGAGCCAGAAAGCTAAAGGGGACTGAGCTGAGAATGGGCCACGTCACACCCCAAACGGGATCACATTTGCTAAATCTATTCCTGATTCAATTTCATGGTGATTACACTGATTTCTTTTTAGTCACTGAGCCTGGTGTGGAGCTCGACGCTTGCAGCCCTGCTGTCAGGATGGGCCTGCTTGAGAGCAGGGGGTATTTATCATGATTTATGGACCCCTGTCAGAGCACGTGGTAGACCAGAGCCTGGAGGGATGGTGCCCCCTCCTGATGCCTGCTGGCCCGCTCAGTCCCTGTCACTCCCCCGTGTAGCCCTGGGCATGCCGTGCAGCCTCTGTGCCTCAACTTCCTCACTATAGATGGGGGTACCCCCCAAACCTTGCAGAGTGGCTGGGAAGTTGAGGTGGTGCTCAGATGCTGTGTGCACAGCGGGCACAGTCTAGGCTGAGGTCTGCCTGGAGATGTGAGATGCAGCTACAGAGCAGGCACCCAGGGCCCTGGGGACACGTCATGTCCAGAGAGGTGCCTGCCTCACCCAGAATCCTCACACCTGACCCCCATGCCCACCCTCTGAGGCAGGAATAGCTATCCCTATTGGGCTGTGGATGAAATGGGTCCGGAAATGGGGCACTGACCAAAGCTAGTGGCTGGCAGAAGCTGCATCGACATCTTCTCCACCACAAAAGTACTTGTAAAGATTTTCATGAGATTAAGTTTACACCAGAAAGGCCAACATTTCTCAAACTGGGTTCCTCAGCTGCCAGGCTACCAACAAAGAGAGGGCTCCCTGACTGAGAAAGCTTGTGAAATACAATTCCAGCCCTTATGTTCAAGGTGGGCACTCAAGGCCACAGCCTCAGGTCACCCCTGCTGTTGGCCATGGCCCCTGGGCTGCCCAGAATCTGTATTCCATTTCATGAGGAACCTTGGGACGCTTGCCTCATGGCAGGACTGTGAAACAGCGCGTGAGCCTGGACCACAGGGCTCTGATGGGGCTCAGGCCCTGGTCTTTAGTTCATCAAGGACCTCGGTGTGTCACTGGGACAAGGGGTCCCAGCTCAGACTCCAGCAAAAGGAGCACGGCCACAGCATGGGTGCCTTGGACCACCCAGGGATCTGCTGGTGCAGAGGTGGCCAGTTAACAGTCCCGGGTGCTACTGCCTTTGTGGCAAGCACCATTCTCAGACCATCTAATCAGCCTACCTGAGGTCCTTTAAAGCCCTGTGAGCCGCAGAACCAGTGGCACCTGAAAGTCCAGGGAGCTGCTGACCCAACCCTGCCTCCTGGCCTTGGAAACCTCCCCCAACACACCTCCCAACAAGGAAGGCCGGGAGTCATAAGCTTTAGCAAAAATGTTTAATCTCTCCTTAATGTGTGTGTTTATGTACAAGTACTAAATCTGAAGACAGTAAAATAGGAAATAGCAGTATATATACACATCTGAGGGCTGAGCCTGGGCAGCTATGCTGCTTCTGTGAGAAGCCATGGCCAAGGGTCAGCTCAGACCGTCCAAGTGATTGCTCTTCTCTTGGTTTGGGTTCTGTGGCATTAAAGGACAGCTAGTTGTGGGCTTCATCTTAAAAATATCTTTCTCTCTCTCTAAATATATCGAATCTAGCTTGTGTAGCACCAACGAGGTGAGCCATCAAATCCAGAGTCACTGGGAGGCATACAGGGCAGAGGCCCTCACAGCAAGGTCAGCCCAGGGGCAGCAGGAGGCCCTCTGTGGAACACAGCATGCTAGGCTGGTGCTGGGACTCAATGCTGTGGGTCTTGGGGCTCCCTGGCCCCGCAGGCCAGGGAGCGGCGAGTCAGGGTCTGGTGGTCTGGGGCTGCAGAATGCAGGGAAACGCGAGGTATATGGAGAGGCTGGGCTCCCAGGCCGAGGTGAGAGCTGTCCAGGGCACTCCTGGGACCAGACGCAGGAGGCAGAGGGGAAGCGCTGAGTGCGTGGGGTGGGAGGGCTGCAAGAAGCAGGTGGCACAGGTGGTGGCAGCAGCAGCGTCTGAGCCAGGCTGGGAGGGTGTTGCTTTCCCTGTGTTGCAGCACAGGCTCCCTGCAGACGAGGGCCTGAGAGAGCACGCCTGGGGCACGGCACACTCCAACCCCAGTTCCCACAGGACCCCTGCCAGTTCTGGAGCTCAGGATGGGAGCCCCCCGGCAGGCAGGAAGTAACAGTGGGTGCCTGAGCCTGGCTCCAGGGGTCTGCAAAACTAAGAGGACTGTGGGAACTAGAGTGGACACTGGAGCCTAGTTCCATGACAAGGCAGGAAGCTGGGGCTGGCGGGGCTGCTCGGAGACCTGCTGTACTGGGCAGACCGCACGGCTAGAATCAGGCTGGTCAGCTTGTATGTAAACAGGTACTGCTAAAGTGCTTGCAGCTAGACACAGCCGTGTGTTCTGCGGCAGCCACACACTCCTGCAGGTGCCACTCTGGCGAGGCCAGCAGGCATACCTCCTCCATGACCACTGCTGTCCCTACTAGTGGTCCACATGGACAGAGCAGCCTGGCAAAGCCAAGAGAGGCTCCCCAGCTTTGGCCAGGGAGGGAGGCCTCAGGAAGGGTAAGGGCTGGAAATGGATTCTGAAGGTGGTGAGCAGGAGCTGAGCAGGCCCTGCCTGATCCATGCAGAACTGGAAGAACCAGGGCTTCAATTTGAAGCCAGTGTCCAGGGAAGACTTTGGGGGAAACCAAGGGTCTCACCCAGGCACAGCCAGGAGGCATCAGAAGGGAAGCAAAATCCCAGGGAGCGGACTGGCCTCAGCTCTGGCCACTCGGGTCTGCCCAGGGAGTGAGCCCCCACCTGCAGTGGGCAGGGACAGGGAGAAGAGCTGGGCATGACAGTAGTAAGTGCCCCATGGGGTCGAGAAGCTCCCTGAGTCAGCAGTTCACCAATTTCACACCGACCTCCATGTGAGGGGGCAGCTCCTTCGTGGTCTCCACGCTGTCCAGTCTGGCTCATGCTGCTTGGGAGGGAAGGACCCCAAGACTGGCAGCCCATGGGGGGGCAGAGTGCTTTTCCCCTGGGTTGGGGCCGAGGTACCAAGACTTGGTCTGACCACAGTTAGCTGTCCCTTAAAGTCCGTGGGAATCTTTAGTACCATCAAAAAAGTGACCTTGAAAAGGGGATGACCACTTGTTTGCTTTTCCAAGTGACCGAGTAATTAAAAAACATAAAAAAGGGTCTAACAACCTCTAGTATTCAACATTTGCAGTTTTAAAAAGATCAACTCAGACTAAACGCTAGCACAGTCATGCATAATCCCAGGCCCTGTGCGCCCTGGACGCTCTCAGGGGATCGGCAAGAAGCTCTTTCCTTTTCACGTCAAACAAAAACAGAGCAAGCTGCGGGCCAAGGGGCCGGGGCTCAAGTGCTCCACTCCAGGGAACTCTGGCCACTTTTTCTGCAACCATTTGGTATTGCTTTCCCACTGCCTTAATTTTCTTACTCTAAATTGTCATTAAAATTTCTTCTCCTTCAAATAACTATACAGGACCCCACTGGGGCTGGACACTGAGGCGAGCGCCATATATATATATATACACATATATATATGTACAGGTTTCTTTTAAAAATTTGTTCTCTCTTGCTCACTGAGGGCAGGGTGGACACAGCCAGCCTCTAGGCCCTCTGGTCACTGCCAGCTGCTTCCAGCCTGAATGGCTCCAGGCCAGAAAGGTGGCTGGAGCGGCCCTGCCCTGGCCTGCAGCCCAAGCAGAGAGCAGCACAGGGTCTTTGCCTTCAACACAAAACAGTCCCCAGATGACCCACTGCTCTGGAGGGGTCAGGACATTGCTGAGATGCCACACTGGAAGCTGCTGGGGCAGCAGGAGAGAGGGAAGGAAGGGTGCGTGGTCGGGGCTGCCCTCAGGAGTCCCAGAGGGGAGCTCGGTCCACCTCACAGGCAGCTGCCCTGGGCGGCCCTCACAGGAGGATGTAGAGGGGAATAAATAACGGGAACGTGTGCTCTGTGGCCTGGAGCCCCTGGTCCAGGGCTCCCAGAGCCACAGCCCTGAGGACAGAGAGGGAGTCTAGTCTGTCTGAAAGTCCCTCGGGAGTGGTGAGCGGCGCCAGCCTGCATCCCCTCCATAGGAGGGCAGCAGGCCTCTATGGGGTAAGGTGGACATGGCGCTCTGGCCTCGGCCGCGCAGAGCACGCGGTGAATCTGAGGATGGTGGCGGCACAGAGCGCATGGGAGTGCTGGATGCAGACAGTGGGTGGCCTGTCCCTCCCTCCAACCACCAGCCAGTCCCCTAGACACTTAAGACTCTGCAGGCTGGCGGCAGCACAGGAAGCCAAGAGCTGCTCACATCCCAGCCCGTGTCCCGACTCCGAGGGTGCAGCCCAAGCTAGCCGCCTCTCCCTCTGGAGGGTCTGGCTGTACCCCTCAGCCCCTCAAGGCTGTCCTTTGTCCCATGAAAGCCTCTGGACAGCTCCTGCCAGGCAGCGAAGGCCCCCGGGGAGGGCTGGCCTGACCCTGTGCTCTCCCAGCAGCTGTGGGCGCAGCAATGGCTCAGCAGGTCCCATCACAACCACATCAGGAAAAACCAGGCCCCCAGCCTGGTGGAACGAAGATGGGGGCCAAGAGGGCACTGGGCCACTGCAGGCCCCTTAGTGCCCCGGGCACTCTGCACAGGGTGAGGGCTGCTGAGGTTCCTGCTCTGCCGCCCTCTCAAGCCACCTCCTGCTGGGTAATCCAGCCAAGCTTAGCCGCTCAGGGCCATCGTGTCCACCACCTGCTCCAGCTTGCTCCGCAGCCGCTGCCGCCGCGCCTGCTCATCCTTCTCCAGGGCCGCTAGGATCTGCAAGGCAGCAGCGGTGCCCAGTAACTATGGGGCACACACAAAGATGCAGCCCCTTTGTCCCCAAGACCTCAGTGTGGACAATGACCCGTCATCATTCCTACCCTCGTCTGAGCCACCTCAGAACAGTGGCTCTGAGCCCCCAGCCACCTGCCATTGCCCCAGCCAGTGGCTCCCCTGGTTCCACACCCCTCCCAGCAGTGCTCCCCAGAAAGCCTCTGCTCCCTCCCTGTCCAGTTTTGCACCCCAGGACCTCCAGCTTTTATACCTGCACCTGCTCTGGCATGGTGTTGGTGTCACCACTGAGGTCAGCTGCCACCTCCTACTGTTCCTCCCTTCCCCTCACAGGACCTGACTGCCTATCCATGACCGCTCCTGTGCTGACCACAGCCTCTGCCTGAAGTCCCCTCTGTTCAACAGACAGCCTCCACGCTGACTTCAAGCCCAGAGTTCTACTGAGCTCCTTAGTTCAGTCCCCTCAAACCCAGAAAAGAGCCTCAAGTTAACCTCAGCCCTGGGCCTCCCATAGCTCTCCCAGCCCCCTCCAGCCCACCTCCAGTTGGCTCAGTGAGATGGTCCTCCCCACTTTAGACCCCCAGCGCCCCTGCTCAGGGGGTCTGTACCTAGGAAGCCTGAAGAGGTCCACCCCACCTAATGAACCTTGTGACAGGCCCACTCATCACCCAGATCCTCTCCCGGGGATGATGCTGCCACCTGCCTCCCCTGTACTCTGCCCCCAAAGCCCCACTGGAGCCAAAGCAGGTGTCCAGCAGCCTGGATGCTTAAGGGAGGACTAGCAGACCAAAGGCAGAGCAGTGGCCCCCCAGCCTGTGGGCTCTCTACAGCACAACTCACCTCATCCTTGTACTTGGTGATATAAGAGTAGATCTCATGCAAGGCGCTCATGCTGTTGAACTGGCTGAGGTGCAGCCGCGACTGCTCGGCCAGGTACGCGCTCATGTCCTGGTCGCTGATGGCCGGCATCTTGGCAATGTCTGAGTAATACCTGTCAACAGGTCGGGGGGAAGAGGGTTGCGTGTGAGCAGGGTAGGGCGGCAAACTGCCCCACCCCTGCCCCCGCTGCCCTGCCCACCTCTCCACCCAGCTCTTGTAGTTGGGGATGTCCTTGGCATAGAGCAGCTTATTGGAGGGCGAGTCCTTGCCCAGTTTGTGCTCAGACGTGGAGCAGGAGTCCATGAAGGTCTGGGCCACCACTGACAGGCAAGCGTCCGTGATGCTGTTTTTGTGGATGTCGAACACGAACTGCGGGTTCTTGATCACGTTCACCCAGAAGCGCAGGGGCAGGCTGCGGGGGCAGGCCCGGGCTCACGGTCAGCTGCAATCGAGGGGAGCTGGCCCTCCCTCTGGGCCTCAGTTCCCCTTCACATAGTAACAAGCGCCCTCGCCGCCCTCCTGGATCTGACCTCCAAAGTGGGTGTGGACATGTGTGTAGATGGGGAAACTGAGGCCCAACAAGGCTCAGGGCTTCTCAGTGAGTGCCCCCTGCCACCCAACCATGGCCATGCAGCCTCCCCTCTGGTTTCCTGGACCCTGGTGCCCTCAGAGTAATGCTTGAAAGTAATGCCTCAGAGGCACACATGCACGGGCTCTGCACTCCAGTGGGGCTGTTAAGGGCCGTACACAGGTGAGCATGAAGCATACTGCCGGCACTCTGCTACCGTCACCTGTGTCACCACAACTGGCTAGCTCAGAGCCGGCCCACTGAAGCTCATTACTCAGGCTGCAGCCCGTACTCACGTCTGCATGCCGCTCTCGTGAAGCAGAGCAGAGGCTCCTAAAAGCTGGAGCAGAGGGTGTGCCAGACCCCAGTGGGGACTGGCCAGCTAGAACAGGGCCAGGTCCAGCACTTCAGGGTGGCTCAGCCCAGGCTGTACCTGGCGGTGCCCCAACCCCAGGGGCCCTGAGCATGGCTCCTTTTCAGAGTAGGGGCCCCACCCAGAGCTACCAGTTGCTCTTCCAGGTGTGCCGCACGTCGGCGTCGTGGATCTGGTGCTTGTCGGCCTGCTCGTCTAGGAAGTCGAACATGTACTTGATGGCCAGGGGCAGAGCTGAGCCCCGGTGCGCCGTGCTGAAGATGGTCTCAAACAGGTCATCCACAAACTTCTGCAGCGTGCCCTGCGGGTGGGCAAGGGCACAGAGCTCCAGGGGCTCTGCCAGCTGCCCTCACCTCCTGGGTGACCCAGGCAGGTGGCCACCGGAACAAGCTGAGGACAAGGGGCACCTTCCGAGCTTGGCTTCCCCAGGCTGGGCCCAGCTGTCCCTGTGTTCCCCGTGTGCACCTCCCGCCGCCCCCAACCCACCTTGGTGGCTAGCAGCCGAGTCAGGTAGATCTCTGAGACCATCTTGCTGCCACGGTCACCCTCGCGCTGGTCCAGATGGTCATGGTTCTTCACCAGGTGCCAGAGTTTGGTGCCGCTCTCCAGGTCCGGCGTGATCATGGGTGTGCGGGAGCGCAGGCTGTCGGGGCTGCTGGCCGTGCGCAGCATGCTCTCTGCGGCGCCAGACCGTCAGCCACAGCCCACACCGCCCCCGCCCTGCTTCTGAGGGGCAGCACCCCCACCTAAGCCTCAGGGTCCTCATCTGAAGACAGCACCCCAGCCCCCCTAAACTTTTCGGGGATGGCCAGTGATACCCAGGAGGTGGCCTGCATGAACCTGGATACGTGCAGCAGGGAAGAAGCCTGGCCTACAGGACGTGAGGGACAGGCCGCGACAGCCCCTCCCCGCCCACCCTGGCCCACTGCAGAGTCCTATCCACTAGCCGCCCGCCCTCACCGTATCTGCTGAGGGACTTGGTGAAGGTAGAAGAGTTGGAGATGTTGTAGGCGGAAGTCTGCTTGGGCACCAGTGCCACTGAGGACCCGTCTGTCACCTGTGGGCAGAGGCCGGGGACACCGTGACCATCAAGATGCCATTGTGACGCCAGGTCCCTGCCCACCCATCGAGACCCCAGTGACCACCCTGGTGCTGTGCACCTCACCACTCAGCTTCAGTTTCCCCATCAGGATAGCTCCAGGGCCACTGGGAGACCCTGCTGGGCCAACACAGGGCCTAGGGTGGCCCTCACATGCACATGTCTGCCTGTGTCCCTTTTCTCTCTGACAGGCTGGGCCATCCTCCAGCTCAAGGCTCCTGACCCCAGTACCATGCTGCTGTGGGGCCCAAGGGGAGGAGGCCGGGTCACCTGGTAATGAGCCAGTGTGTTCAGCCTCTTCCAGTCATTATCTATCTTGGTGGTGACGTCCTCGTCCTGAAGGATGATGCGTGCCATGCGGCCTTGGCGCCACTCTGCAGGGAGGAGGGCGCTGGAGGGCAGGGCTGCCGGGCAGCTCTCACCTTGGCACAGAGCTCCAGATGCCCCGCCCCTGCCCAGCACACAGAGGCCCACCTGTCCAGACATCACCTGGTACAGGTGGATGGGGCCTAAGGACCTATCACTCCCGCCCGCTGCTCACCCAGGTCCATGTCCCCAGCCTTAGGCCGCTGGGAGTAGGGCACACCCTTGTACACAGCGTCCAGCAGCTTCTCCTTGACCTGGGTCACCGTGTCGCAGTTCAGCCCCTTCACTGGCACCTCTGGTGCATTCTCGTTCTCGGGGTTCACACAGTTCAGGGTCTGTGGGGGTGGGGTAGCCACATCAGCCTTACCTCCCAACCGGGCAGTCCCCGGGCAGGGCGCAGCTGCTCACCAGCGTCTTGTAGTCAATCTGCTGCCGGATGAGCTTGTCCTCGCTCAGGGAGTAGCGTGCCTCGCCTGTGATGGCGTCGATGGGGCCCTTCTCCATCTGCTGCTTGATGGCACAGTGCAGCATGAACAGCGGCTCCCCAGCGCACTCCTGCAGTGGGGGGCAAGGCTGGCTGACACCCCACTTCCTGTCCCCCACCCAGCCCTCAGTCCTCCCCAGTGTCACCCACACTGTCCCCCACAAACAGAAACAGACCGCATTTCCAGATTCTTCTTAGGAGCCAAGTATATGCTTAATCCCAAAGCCCAGTAAATATCCAAGAGTATCGGTTACAAAACAAACCTATCACCCTCCTGAGTACCAATGTGAAAATTCTAAATCAATGACAGTGAGGGGGCACCAAGGACTCCCTTAGCACACCTGCCTTTCAATCTTGTTTCCTTTGTGAACTGAGTTTCATTAAGTCAGCCACAAAGAAGAAACAAAGGGGGCAGACCTGGATGCAGAGACACTCACAGCTCTTCCTGGAGGATGACCAGAGGACAAGAACCCTGCGGGGTTTCCTAAGACCGGATACTCCCAGAGGGTTCCCAGGCCTGGACCTCAGAGGGTAAAAGGAGTGAAGCTACAGACTCGGGAGTCAGGGGAGTGAGACTATCAGCTCAAGGTCACATAGCCAATAACTAGAGAAGTCAGAATGCAAACCTAGATCCCTCTGCTCCTTAACAGCCAGGTGTCTTCAGAGGAGGCAGCAGGCTCCCATGCCACCTCCAACCACTTCTACAAGGCGTGCCCAGATGGTGCAAAGGAAGAATCGTGGCCCTCAGAGGTGAAGGTGGAGGAAGGCCAGGGACCCCAACCTCACCAAGTCTTCCCTCTCAGCGCCCTCAGGGCCTTATACGATGACAATGGAGAGGAAAGGTGACAACCTCAGACTCTTCCCTGCCCCGGCCCTGAATGCCTAGAAAGAAACTGCCCAACACAAAGTGTTGCTTTTTCAGCACAAAGGTAACAAGTATGGGGAGTTCAGTAAATGACGTTAGGACAAGCACTCACCCATGGTGGTAGGGAGATTGAGTTAGATCCCTACCTCACACCACACACAACTAAAAACCACTTCCTAGAGTGACAGAGGAGCTGTAAAAGACAGGAAATATTTTTTAAAACTTCTTTAATTACTGAAAGAAAAAGCCCTAGAAAAACAGGCAAGGATAAAAATAGCAACTTAGCTTCAAAGAAAAATAAAAGTAGCTGATCAAGCATGTGAAAAGATGCTCGTCTTGTTAAAGAAACACAACAACCTGCCAGTGTGCACTTCTCAAAGTGGCAAAAGCGAATGAGGCTGATAAAGCAAGCGCTATCCCAGGTGCAGGTAAGATTCTCAGACACTGGATTGGGACCACCTTTCTTGTAGGACACCACGACAGCAGGTATCACGAGTGAACGTGGCTGAGTGCTGTACTCATTCTCTCGGAAATCCACTTACACATCAACACGGTAAGGAAAGATGGTGCACAGGAAAGCTAGCTAAGGTCGCCCTGGTGGGGAGAAACGTGGCCCTCCATCTAGCATCAGTGTGACAGTGAACAGGTGCCCAGGCACCACACTGCAGAACAGCATGCTGTGATCAGAAGCACAAGAACAACGCCTCTGTCGTTTACCTGTACAGGAGGGTCAAACACTTTGTCCAAGGGGAGGGGGAGTGAGGTGCAGGGCAAAATGTGTGCTACTAAAAGAAACAAAACAAAACAAACACCAAAAAACCCCCTCTCTAAAAAGAAAAAAGCTCTACTATTAGGATTTCTTCTTAATATTAAGAGCAGGCTCTAGCATATTTGCTTCAGTCCAGAATCCAGCCTAGAAGGGCAGGTGCAAAAACACTAATGGTGTCACCACCAGAAGTGCAGAGTGGAGGCACTGCTGTGCGTGCAAATATGCTCACATGCACGGGGACCACAGTGCTAGTTAAAGCTTTTGTTTCTACAGACAGCAAGGGATAAAAAAGAACTAGGTTGTTGGTTAAAAAGAATTTGGATTTTGTGGCCGGGTGAATAGCTCATTGCCTATAATCTAGTGCTGTAGGAGGCTGAGGTGAGATCACTTGAGCCCAGGAGTATGAGGTCAGCCTGGGCAACACAGAGACTCCGTCTCTATAAAAAATTGAAAAATTAGCCAGGTGTGGTGATGCACAACCATACTACGAGTTATGAAGTGGAAGGACAGTTTGAGGCTGGAAGTTTAAGGTTATAGAGAGTTACGATTGTGCACTGCACTCCACCTTGGGTGACAGAGTAAGACCCTGTTTCTAAACAAACAAACAAACAAACAAAAAACCTGCATTCTCAAGGTTCATCCATGTTACAGCATGTGTTGGAATTTCCACCCTTCTTAAGGCTTAGAGATAATGCATTGTATGGGTGGAGGACTGTGTTTATCTACTCCTCTGTAATGGATGCTGGGGTTGCCTTCACATTACGCTTAGTGAAATGAGCTGGTCACAAAAGGATAGTCTGTGATTCCACTTACGTAGTGGAATCAGGTACCTAGTGCAGTCAAATTCACAGAGACAGAAAGAATGATGGGGAAAAGGGGAGTTAGTGTTTAATGGGGCAGTTTTTCAGTTTTACAAGATGAAAAGAGTTATAGGGATGGCAGGTAGTCATGGCTCCATGCTCTGCATATATTTGGCACCACTGCACTGCACACTTAAAAATATAGCTGAGATGGTAAAATCTGTCATGTGGATTTTATCACAATAACAAAAATGAGCTACCAAACCATGAAAAGAAATGAAGGAACTTTAAATGCTTATGATTAAGTGAAAGAAGCCAATCTGAGAAGACCCTCATGCTGTGTGATTCTAACTATACAACATCTAAGAAAAGCAAAATGCTAAGCAGATGGATGGTGAGTATGGCCAGGGGCTACAGAGGGGTAGGGAAAGAATGGATGAGAGGGTGGAGGACAGTTAGGCAGTGACACTACTCTGTGCAATGCTGCAGTGGTGACACACACAGAGCCACAAAATGCACCACACATACATCAACTACAGACCCACAGAATCTACACCATCAGGGGTGACCTTCATGTCAACTACAGAGTCACAGAATGCACCCTGCGTCCCCTACAGACTCACAGAATACACCACACCAGGGTGAACCCTCATATCAACTACGGACCCTCAGAATGCACCATACCAGGGTGAACCCTCATATCAACTATGGACCCTCAGAATGCACCACACCAGGGTGAACCCTTATATCAACTACGGACCCACAGAATGTACCACACCAGGGTAAACCCTTATATCAACTACAGACCCTCAGAATGCACCACACCAGGGGTGACCCTCACATCAACTACGGACCCTCAGAATGCACCACACCAGGGTGAACCCTCATAACAACTACAGACTCTCAGAATGTACCACACCAGGGTGAACCCTCATATCAACTATGGACCCTCAGAATGCACCACACCAGGGTGAACCCTCATATCAACTACGGACCCACAGAATGCACCACACCAGGGTGAACCCTCATATCAACTATGGACCCTCAGAATGCACCACACAAGGGTGAACCCTCATATCAACTACGGACCCTCAGAATGCACCACACCAGGGTGAACCCTCATATCAACTACAGACCCACAGAATGCACCACACCAGGGTGAACCTCATATCAACTACGGACCCACAGAATGCACCACACCAGGGGTGACCTTCACATCAACTATGGATTCTGTGTGACACTGACATGCCAGCAAAGATGCAACCCTCTAATGGGGTGCTGACAGTGGCAAAGGCTGTGGGGTATGAGGGCAGGTACACATGGGGAAGCTCTATACACTGTGTTCCATTTCACTGGGAACCAAGAACTGCTCTAAAATCTATCTTGAAAAAAATCTAGTATCTGAAAAATCTAAAATCTATCTTTACCTCTTGGCCTTGGCCCTGCCCCTGCCTGCTGAGTCTCACTGCTAATGAGGGAGAGGTGGGTCAGTGTGGCTGAGAGCCCCAGTGCTCAGCCTGCATCCTTCGTGCACTCCCAACCATGCTGCTGCCCTGCCTCCCACCTCCTACATGGCCTCCCTACTGCTCACTCTGCTCCTTGTCCTGCCTCTCATGTTTCCTATCTACTTACTGTCTCTCCCCACAGTGAGTGAGGATGCCTAGCCAGGGGCCCTGCCTGTGTACCACCTGTATGCCCATCACTATGAGCTCAGCATTCTGCTAAGGGGAAGTGAGTGCCCTACTGGCCAGCAGAGACACAAGGCATCGACTCCGGTCGCTGGGAGCCACAAAGACTAGGCAGGAAGTACACACTTAACACCCATGCTGAATGTTTCTCCCCTCCTAGAATGTGGGTCTGTCCCCCAAGTCTTTAGATCTTTCAAGGGAAGCCAGATACCTGGTCTGTACAATCTCCCAGTACCTAAACCACTAGTAGCCAACTCAACTAAATAAAGCCCACCTGGACTCAGGTCCAGCCAGGGTCTGCAAACTGTAACCTCTGGCCTCCACCTGTTCTGTGGATGGCCAGTGCCTATTGGTAGAGGTGCAGCAGTTGGTCCAAGGGACAACCACTGGGAAAACCCAGTAGCCACCCACTCCCCACAATGGGCAACAGATAGGAGTCCCTGAAAACCTCCCTAGGCTGACCCAATAGTGAGTGCCGGACCCGTAGAGACCCCTGCCCAGGCACCTTCCTCCTCCTTAGCCTAGCAGCCCAGCTCCAGGGCATAGCACAGACTTGGCCCAGAATCCAAACTCCCACACCTGTCCCAGTGGGCTGGGAGAAGAGTGGACAACCTCAGAAGAAGGGTGGTGGAAGAGGAGTCAACGGTCCTGTGTCCTGGGGGCCAACCCCTTGTGCCAGTGCCTGGCTGAGACCCCATCTGCTTTCCATCCTCCAGTGCTGCCCTCTGAGCCCCAGCTCCCACCTCTGTATTCTCTCACCTGTCACTCTGCCTGATACCCATTCTCCTCCTCCAGCCCCTGCCTACCTTGAGGAACTTGTATAAGAGAAAGGTGAACCAGTTGGTCAACATCTTCTCCGCCACTGACTCCGTCCTGGGGGCACAGAACCAGGCAGAGTGGTGTCATTCCATCTGCCCAGCAGGCAGAGGGCTACCCACCAAACCTGCCCCACCCTCCGCTCCCCTCCTGTAGCTCTGACAAAAGGTGCTGCATGAGTAGGCATCAGGGGATGACACGGAGACCCCTGCACTTCCCCCTAGAACCTAAGCCTTTGAACACAAAAACTCAGGGCCTGGTACCAGTGAGCCACAGACAGTGCCTGGCACTTCTGGGTCTTCATTATCAACACCTGGTGATAAGGAAGGTGACATCTGAAGCACTTGCTCAGAGGACCTGGGGACGTCTTCTGCCCCTATCCAGCAGGAACCGCTATGACAGCCCTATAGGCTTGTAGCAGTAGGAGGCCTGGGCCTGCTCCCCCAGAAGCCCCTCGCCCCACAGTGCCAGCCCCACCACCAGAGCAAGCCCCCCACCGCAGTCCCAGACCTCACAGCACGCCCCCACCATGCCACACCCACAGTGCCCACCGCACAGTCACCTCCGTAGCAGCAGCTTGGGGTGGTTCTTGCTCTCTAGATTCTTCTCAATGAGGTCGGACAGCAGCTGCTTGAGCACACCTGTGGCGTACTCCATCTCGCCCTGCAGCGCTGTCATGATTAGCGAGGCCACGTTCCCGCGGTCACGCATGGAGAAGCTGCGCTGCGCCTCCAGTGTGCGGATGAAGGTCAGCAGGAAGTGCTTCTTGGTCAGCAGCTGCCCGAACAGCGTCAGTGACTTCTCTACATTGGCCTGCACCTATAGGAGCACACAGGCCTGCTAGGACCACAGGTGCTCCCAGCTAAGAGGCAGGAGACGGGAGAGGACAAGCCTTGCGAGTGGGTGACTATGCCAGGACTCATTAGACACAGGGGTGGGGCTCCAAGCTCAACGGTTGGAAGCTGCACCCCTCCCTACTGCCGTTAGGACAGCCTTTGGCTAAGGAGCCCAAAGGCACAGCACAGTGGCCACCTATGAACACCTGTGCACACAGGGCCAGCCGTGAGGTGCAGGTGAGGCCTGGTGCTGCCCTCTTCACAGCCAGGCCTGCAGCAGCTCAGAAGAAGCCCAACACAGTGCCCAACCCTGGGTGCCAGGAGTGCATCTCCACATGTGAAGGTCTCTGCCTCACACAGCCCGGGCACATGGAAGCCCGGGAGAGGGAAGAGGCTTCATCAGGGCCTGCAGCATGGAGGTGGGAAAAAGGGGTGCAGGTCTGGCTGGCTCTAGAGCCCTTGCTTTCTCTCTCGTCCATACCAAGGCTTATCAGGGCAAGAGGTTCCCTACCAGGCTGTGCCTACATGCCACCAGTGTCACCCAAGTCCCAGCCAGGTAGACAGGTGGCAGCCCAGGCAGAACACACACAGACACAGCTAAGAGAGATACTAGGACAGAGACTGGAGTGTGTGGAACCCCCGACATAGCAGCAATCACAGGGAAGGAGATGCAGCTGGAAGAAGAGACAAGAAGGCCCAAGAAGGTCTGCCAACAGAGCCATATGGGAGTGGGCTCCCCAACATCCCAGGTGTGCAGAGATGGGGCACCTTTAGCCAGAGAGTATGATTCAGCTGACCTGAGTCTCTGGTTGTTGTTAGCTGGGGACTGAGCCTCTGGCCTGCTGATAGAAGGGCCCCCAGAGGATCTGGTGACAGCCCCTTTACTTACCAGGCTCACTGCCAACAACTTGGGGGCTGCCAGCATCTACAGAGCAAAGCCAGCTCTCTGAGGCACCCATGCTATGTCACCAGTGGCTCCCACCCCAAATAGCACCTACACCTCCTAGCACCCTGCCCACAGACCAGAGCCATACAGGAGACCATGCTGGCTGAGCGGCAGGTGAGCCTAGCCAACAGAGGCAGGCCTCAATGAGTAGCCCCAGGGAAGTGCCAGGAGCCCAGACTAAAGGGTGGTTTGCTGGGCTGAGGCTGGGGCCAGCCCTCCTGTGGCACCGTAGGGAACAGAGTTATATTGGCCAGTCCTTGCCCCAGCCCTGCCTGCCAGTACCCTCCCCACTTGCAGGCTGAGGGCCCTAGGTGCCCTGGCTGCCACATGCCATTTGACTGTCCACCAGCTGATGAAAGGGCCCCCTCCTGTCACCTGGTGATAGCCCTTTTACTTATCAGGCTCACTGCCAACAAAGGCACAGCATAGCAGCCACCTC
Source organism: Galagoides demidoff (assembly GCA_963574575.1). NCBI lineage: Eukaryota > Metazoa > Chordata > Mammalia > Primates > Galagidae > Galagoides > Galagoides demidoff. The sequence continues at coordinate 27,322 of CAUYQV010141483.1, forward strand.
TGAGCACCTATGCACACAGGGCCCACAGCCCTACCTCCATCTCCTTGAGCACAGGGTGATCCTCGATCCCAGGGAAAAGCACACGCATGGCATACGTCCGGTAGTCAAGGAACGGGATGCCGGCACCATCCAGGTCATTGGTCAGCTCATGGATATCTGTCTGCAGCTCTGCGAAGGCTGTGACCAGACGTGGTATCAGGGGAAGCCCACCAGCTCCCCAGGCTGCCGCACTCTCCCTGTGGCTCCCCCACCTCTCAAGGCCAAGCTCAAAGCCTGGTTCTGCCACTCAATGAATTTATGACCTTAAAGAAACCACTTTGCCTTCCTGTGGCTGAGTTTCTCTAATCCAAACATAAAAAATCCTCTCCCTCCCTGAGTTGTAATGGTATTAACCAGAACAGGAGCAGAGGAGGCACCAGCACCAGAGCCAGGCTGGGCAAGGCCTCCTGCATCTCGGATCTGTCATGTAAAGGTGGAGCAGCTCCACAATGGGGCTCTGTGGGCTACCTGGGACAGGAAGGTGTGGCCAGGTGTGAGCGGGGGGTGGGCAGCAGAGGTCCCAGGGTTGCAGGCTGTCCCCAAAGCCCCAACATCTGCCACACACACACCCCAGGCCCAGTGGGCCCCTCTACACAGCCCACTTCACCCTGCTCTGGGCCAGCTCTGCCTTTCAGGAACAAAGGCAGGCAGGGCACTGGGCAGGCCCCACAGAACATTCCAGAGCTGTGAGCTGTCAGCCCTGCGGCAGACCAAGGGACACACTATCTGATCAGCAGCCAGAGTAGCACCAGCAGACTCTGGAGACGTCTGGCAGATTTAATTAAGAGCCAGGCCTTCATCTCCTGGGCACTGCTGCCTGCCAGGTCTGGTATCTCCACCTGGCCAGCCCTGGAGTGACCACCAGCCACCACACTCACACATGAGCTGACAGACACAGGCATCTACATGCCAGCCTCACCACCCAGGCTACCTGTCCCCTGTTCTCCCAGGACTGTCCACAGGGCTGGAGGCTGGGTGAGCCCCAGCAATCACTGGGCCATTTGGGAATACCCAGGACTTGAGGGGCTCCTGGGATGCAAGACTCTATGTTTTAAGACTGCTCAAGTTCTGGGCTAGAAAGACACCTGAGACCCAGTGGAGTCTGTAGCACTGGGATTTCTGCTGCCCACTCCCTCTCACACCTGGCCACACCTCCCTTTCCCATGTGGCCCAAGGATAACAAGGCTTCAAGCTCTGGCCTGCGGCAAAAACACTGTTAGTGTCTGCTGCCTAAAGCTGTGAGCACGCGCTAATTAATAGCCACAAAGTGCTCAAAGTCTCGCCTGGCACCTCACAAACGTTCCATAAATGTTGCTGATTATCAACGCTGCTCCATTCCCATCTCAACAGCCAAGAAGACTTCTGCGCTGGAGTTTGGAGAGGCCATGGCAGAGTCAGGGGCCCCCAGCCCAGGCTGGCTAAGCACCCACAGATACCAGCCCTGAGCCCCTCCCTCATCCCACTAACCACACATCCAGCCAGAGAAGCCAGTTTGGTCTGATGTCCGCCCCCTAGGGCCAGGGCTGCTATTGCCTCCAGCCCAATGCACCCACTGAGGAGCTGGCCCTAGCCACCAGCCTGGTAGCCTAGGGCCTCTGTCCTAGGTCTCCATGGTTCCAGACCGGCCCCTATCTCAGAGCCCACCTCCCTATTCCCAGCATTAACCCCCTGCCCCACCCCAACCAATTGGACACAGCATTCAACACACGGCTAGGGAGTCTGGAGATGCCAGCCTGGAGTCAGGCCTGGCTCTAACTCTGGCTTGTAGCCTCTCTGAGACGTGTTAGCAGACAGATGGCCCCTGGGGCCCTCCTGTGCTTCATATAGAACCTCTGTTCCACCTTGGGGCAAACATCCTAGCTCTCCCTGCCAAACCTCAAGCTGCTGTTCACCTATCTCCTCTGAGCCCACAGCCAAAATATCTGTGGCCCCTGCCTAGTGCAATCCACCACTCTCTCTCTAGACAGGCTGCAAGCCCTACCCCATCTGCTCTTAGGTGTCCAGCTGCCCTTGGTTGGGGGCTTTGAGGAAGCGGGCCCAAGGAACAGAGGAAGGTGAGCAGGTGTTGCTGTTAGGCATAGTCTCAGTGACTATCCAATGTGACAGCTGAGCCCATCTGCAATGGTATGAGCACACCCAGGAGAGAGGCTGGTGCCCTGGAGAGAAGAGCCCTGCCATGGACAGACTCCTGCACACAGGGCGGGAGGGCCTGCCACACTCTGGGCTCCCCTGCACAGGGGCCCCATGTCGCACCCTGCTGCAGACAGTCTGAGCTGATTTCTGCCACACACATGAAAGGAGACAACACACATATTAAGAGCAAGATGTGGCTGGACCCCCTCCCACAAAAGCTCTTCAAAGACAAAGGCCAGCCCAGGGACCAAGGACAGGCAGGGCTCTCCCTCACTGCACGGACACATGTGCACACTCCACCACCCCACGAACTTGGAACCAGCCGTGTCTACCATTCAGGGCACCCAGCAAGATGGGCACTGTCATCGTGCCCGTTCTACAGATGAGGAGAATGAGGCATAGGCTGCAAGCCCTGTTCAAGCACTTGTCCTTTCCCTGGGACCTGGACCAGCACAGCTAGCCATTGGGCACAGCATGAACCCAGCTGGAGTGGGCAGGTGGGACAGGCCCTGGCTCGGAGGAGGCAGCTGCCCCAGTGGGCCCTCGACCCCCCATCCCAACAGACCTTCCTTGCACTCAAGCGCCACTCGGGACTCCAGGTTGTCCATCTGGAGCTGCAGCCGCTTGAGCGTGCGGTCGGCATCACGTGACTTGCGCTTGTATGCAATGAGCACAGCCACGATGACCAGCAGCAGGAGGCCCCCGCCACCACCAATGCCCACAGTGGCGGGCAGTGTCAGCAGGCTGTCCGAGTACATCTGCAGCATGCCAGGGGAGAACTCGAAGCCACCGGCCCGCACCTGCCGAGGAGTGGATAAAGGCCACTTAGGAGCCACCTGTGCTCCTCGGCAGAAGCCCTTGAGACCCTCTAGGGCACCTGCCTGAGGGCAATGTCCCACTAATAGGGCCCACAGTGGGCAACAGGGGTCAGGATGCAGGGACCAGCCAGGGAAGCCCCAGGGCTCACAGGGATTGAGTGGGAGGTGGGGAGGTGATCTGGGGGGCTCAGGTAGGGGATAACAAGGCTTGTACCCCAGCCAGGCCTGCCCTTGAACCTGGTGTCCCTGGGCTGGGATACAGAGTTGAGGTGTCTTGGCAGGAGGGTGAGGGACGCACCGTGACCTTATGCTGCCCTGTGAGGTTGGGCGACTCGCACAGCAGCTGTGTCTCAGACACGGTGAGTGTGCAGGGTGTAGAGCCGATGAGCACCGTATAGTTGAGCCGGGAGTTGCCAGGCGCTGGGGGTAGGAGGTTCCGGCCCTGCATGGGGTGGGATGAGTCACAGCTCAGGGCTTTGCCCACCCAGACCAGCTCACCTGGCCCCAGCCCAGCCCACCCCACACCAGTGCACCTGGCCCAGACAGAGGGGCAAAGAACACCCACCTTGAGAATGAGTGGGGAGCTAGGCTTCAGCTCCAGGAGCCCAGTGGGGCTGAGTGGCTCCAGCACGGGGTCGGGGTAGTACAGGAAGGAGGAGGAGTTTAGCACCAGCAGGGCACGCACGTTGTCCATGACAAAGCCCAGCTCCTCAGGCCGCTCCCCCAGCTCTGGTGGGCTGCGCACAGGGTTGTCCACGGAGGGCGCACGGCACAACATGGTGGTGTCGTTGTACACCATGCAGCTCTGGGGACACATGGCACAAGTGCGCTGGGCCGGCCCTCACAGAGTAGCAGGTGGTGCCCTGCCCATGGCTGCAGGCCCTCCACAGGTCAGTGCCAGGCCCTCCCCTGCACCAGGCAGGGGTGCTGTAGCCTCAAGGCCTCAGGCACACCCAAGGCTGGCAGGAGCCAGGCAGGGACATCACCGACAGGAGCCCCAGCCCAGGCAAAAGCACAGATGGCAGTGGGGACAGTGAGGCAAGTGGCACGAGGAGCAGGGACTCACATTTTCCCTTTCAACGCCGCCGTACTTTGCCCGGATTCGGGGTTCGCGGACCGTGGCCAGGTTGGTGCCTGTGACTGTGAGGAGGGTCCCACCACTAGGACACAAGGGATTGGGGGAGTCACTGCATGTTGCCAGGGGCCAGCACAAGGCTCGGGGCAGACACATGGCTGACAACTCAGCCGGACAGGGCCCACTGCCCCCCAAGACAGCAAGCAGGTATAAGCTGTCTGCACCGGACTCCCTGTGGTGCAGAGCAGGCAGGAAGAAGAGCTACCAGGCCCCAGACAGAAGCTTGCAGGCCGGGCCTGGTCCCAGTGTGAGGGACAGGGCAAGGGTGGCCGGGCCACAGCCTCCCACCTGTTGATGCTCCACTCAGGGTCGATCCTCAGGATGGTGGGGTCCTCTGTGTAGTTGTACTTCACCTCAGGGTTGGTGAGCTGGGCTCGGTTGATGTTAACGACAATGGGGGCACTGCCAGGGCTCTGCCCAGGGGGTGTCAAGCACCGGATTTCCCGGGAGTTCCTCCTGGAGGGGCCAAGAGGGACGTGAGGCAGTGTCAGGAACTGGTGCAGAGCTCACGCCCCTAGAGCTGAGCGTCCAGGTTCCCTCACACAAGCCACGTGAAGGCAGGTGAGGCACTGAACCTCCAGGCCTCACTGCCCGTCTGTAGAACAGGACCCGTCTCCAGTGGGCTGTCCACAGTCGCCGCAACACACCCTCCCAGGGCCACAGAAGTCTGGTCCTAGTCTTGGGCCTGGCCTGGCCGTCTCTTGCTCCCAGCCCCCTCAGGCCTGCCCTGACCTCTGACTCCCAGGTCTGCTTCCTGACAGCTCCCATGGCCGAGGGCCCTTGCCTCCATGCTCTCTGGACAACCATGGCAAGGGCGTCACACCCCTGGCCCCAGCCTCTACCATGGTATCCAGTAGCAAGTCTACTCTGCCACTGCTGGGGATGGTCAGGGAGGCCAGGCCAGGGCCCTGACCTCTCCCACCTGTCCCAGGCTGCTCTCTCTCAGCCTGTGATCCAAAGGGGTCCAGGGCCCACTCCTGTTGCCCTGAGGTGGCAGCCTCCTTCCCTCTTGACACCTGTGGCGATCTGAAAAACAGGGCTTTATCCCCCATCCCTGGGCTGAGGAGACTGAACGAGCTGGTCTGGGCAGGGGTAACTCTGCTGGGCAGGCCGTCAGGTACTGCCCGCTGGCCTGACCCTGCTCCTTCACTAACAGCTGGGGGCCCTGCAGCTGCCAGGCCGCTCACTGCAAACACCAATGATTATGCTGATAACGGGTAATTATCACAGGAAAATATTTAAAGGGACGTTCCATTATCAACCTTAATCTAAAATTATTCACTCCAAGCCTCAGGGCTTTTGTTAAGATTTCTGTTTTCTCTTAAAATTTTGTTTAAACACTTCTTACTTTTCACCCAAGGGACTCCCACTACTCCCAGGGAAGGGTGAAGGAGGGAGGAGGAAGCCACGTTGTGCCCACCCCTGGGGCCGAGCCCTGCCCACCTGCCTGCCCCTCTTCTCCCACCTCAGAGGTAACCCCTGTTTCCATGGTAACCTTCTCCGCCTCTGGGTTTCCACAGTGATCACCCCAGCCAGGCTCTCCATGCCCCGTTGCCTGGGCAACAGCAGCAGGCATACAGCCACCTGAACCAGGAGGAGGTGCAGCCAGCCCGACCAACCCCGTACCAGGAGAAGGAGCAGGGCCGGCCACCAACAGACACAGCCACGTCACTGCCCGCATTGAGGTGGCTCCCCTCGATGCCAATCCAGGTGCCCCCTGACAGAGGCCCACGGGAGGGGCTCACGCGGTAGAAAGTTGGAGTCTGCAGAAAGAAAGGGCTTGGTGGAATTCCTGAGAGGACACCTTTGTGGCCACCTGGTGACAGTCCCCACTCTGCCTGTGTGCATGGCTAGCTATGTCCACATGCCTTGAGCTGGGTCCAGCACAGCAGGAGGGAGACAACAGCTCCCCGGCCACGGAGAACAGAATGTTGAGCAGAATGTGGCTCAACAAGGGAGCCTCAGGGAGGACAAGGGTGTGGCCTATGGGCCCGGGCCAGCCCCTCGCCCAGGAGAGACCACGGCAGCACGCCACGGCTGCCTTCTTGGACCACAGGGCAGAAGGGGAGGTGGGACTCACCACGAAAGTGAAGCGCTTGGGTGACAGGGCCCGGTAGGGGGGAGAGCAGTCCCGCACGCACACCTCCACCAGGGCGTCGTGGGCCCGCACTGTGCTGGCGTCCCCAATCTCACACACGATCCTAGGAGCACAGGCAGGCCTCAGCAGCTGTGGGGCCCTCCCGCGTCCCTGCAGGCCCACGCCCTCCGCCACACGTACTGCTCAGCGCTGATGTACTCGCTCTCCACGGGGCTGCATGGCACCTTGCCCACACGCACGCCCAGACGCACATCCTCGAACCGGAGGCCCAGGTTCTCGCCCGTTATGGTGAGCCGTGTCCCTCCCTGCCTCGGGCCTGTCTCGGGGGACAGCTGCGGGGAGGCAGAGGTTGAGAAGCCTGCATGCCACCACACCCAGCCCAGATGGGCCATCCTGCTGGTGAGGGACGTGGCAGGCAGGATGGCACTGGCCAGGGGCCTACCTTGAGGATCTTAGGGTCGGCACAGCGGCTGCTGCCATGGCGGGCGTGCATCCAGGACACGGGCACGTCGGCTGGGCAGTTGTGGCGCAGGGAGCAGCGGCGCTCGGCCACGCACCAGCCACACTCAAAGCGGGGGTCGGCCTTGAGGCAGAGGCCACAGCTCTCACGCAGGGCTGGGCACTTGTAGAGGTGGGCTGCAGGGAGGGAGGGGGCATGGTCAGCTTGGCTCCACCCACCACCCCACCCTGGCACGGTCTGCACTCACCCTGGATGTTCTGGGGATTGTCAATGACAAAGTTGCCGTTCCACACCACTGACAGGTTCACGGGCAAGTCACTGATGTCATTCCCCTCATACGAGTACTGTGGGCAGCAGATAGCACGGTCAGGCTCTGGGGGTGCAGGCTACTACCTCCAGACACAGTGGGGGGGTCTGTACTTCCTGGTTGGGGCCTGCACGCCCCTTGCCATCTCTGGGACTAGCCGCTGGGAATGGCTTGGCAGGGCCCAGATCCTAGGCTCCTGAGTGAGACCGGCATTTCCAGTCTGGAACCTGACATTTCCTAGCAGCCACTGCCCACCAGCCAGCTGGGGGGCCAGCTTCTGCAACCTCCTCAGCTCCCCCCACAAATAAGCATACCCTATACATTGGCTCTCTTCCTAGTTCCACAGCCCCTCCCCACAAGCCAAGCCTCCATCCTCAGCAACCATGTGAGGTGCACTCTGCACAGTGGCCTCTCTGCTTTCCAGGGTCAGCCTCCATTGAGACCTCTCCTTGGAGACCAGCTGCAGCCACAGGAGCCCTCGGCCTCCCTTGAACCACTCCCTGCAATGAGACTGCTGGGAAGCCAGGACTCCCAGCTGGGGCCCAAAGACATGCACCAGGGCTGTTGTAAGAACTTCAGTATCTTCAACTGAGTGAAGTTGGATGGACCAGGACTGCCCTGAGGTGTGAGATGTGTGTGTCCCCCATCACATGGGGCCCGGTCCTCCAGTCCCTCCCAGGCCTCTGTGGAGCAGGCCTGGGCTCAGCTGTGTCCCATTTTTCTCCACTGATGACCTCAGCTCCCTGCCTATGCTTGGGAGAAGCAAGGAGCCCAGTCTTTCCAAGTGGCTGCCCAGCAATTCATCATTATTTTATCTGTAGGAATTTAATTGGATCCTATCAAATTCCCTGATACTCCTGCTTCCCTTTAAACACAGCTGAAGGAAAGATAAATGTGGACCTGGAGAGAAGGGAGGGGTGGGAGAGATGAGGGAGATGGGAAGGAACAGACAGACGCTTCACGGCAGGGGAGAGGACAGTGTGGAGACAGGGGCCAGAGAGATGCAGGTGGGAAGTGCAGGGTAGATGGGGAGCCAGTGTCAGAGAGCGGGAAAGTACGGAGAGGAAGGCGGGCAGACAGAATTCCAGAACAGCCATGGTGACAAGGAGTGACCCTGATAGCCAACCTGCAGCCTGCCCTGCTCTGGGAAGCTGGCTGTGACCTCTCTGCCCATCCTGTTAAGACAGATGAGGGCTCAGCCCAAGGGCCACAGAAGCCAGACCTCTGACCTCATCAAGGGGCATTTTAGAGAGTGGGGCCCAACCTAAGCCTTGGCGACAGCTCAAGGACCAGGTCAATCCCAGGAAGAGCCCCTGCTCACCTGACCACACCCTTCCTGAGCAGATGGGAGAAACTGAGGCCTGCTGGCTAGTCATAGGGAGCCAGAGAACACGACTGGGTCCCCATCACTAAACTCACTGAGCTCGAAAACAGAGCTTTCAAAGTATTGCTGGACTAGATACGAAGCTCCAAACATGGCCTTTTCTCGGCACACAGGCAGTGCCCATTTGGGCATGGCTAGTACAGACTGGTGGGGCCACAGGAGTCAACGGGTTCCAGAGGCCTGACCTTGGCTTTCTCGGGGCTAGGTAGCCACAGCTGGCAGACAGCTGGCTGTTCCCCAACACACACAGACCTGCCCCTCAGCCCAGGACATGGAGACACACGCAGAGATGCTGCCCACGTGTCCCATCAGGTCTTGCCACCGAAGTCCACACCCAGGGTGCCTCTGACTCGTCCCAGTGGCTGACCCCCTGTACCACCCTTTGTCAACCAGCACACACCAGGTGGCTGCCAGCTCGTGCCACACCACCCCAGCCTGCTGTCGCAGCCCCTCACCGAGGAGTTCTGGCACTGCAGACTGGAGCTGTTGAAGCGCAGGGCAGTGACACGGGCCGGGCTGCCCGGGATGTGGAAGAGGCACTCGTATCCACGCTGGCCTGACTGTGGCTGCGGCAGGTTCCTCGCGGCCAAGGTGATGGGCTTCACCACACCCACTGGCACGTAGATCTGGGTGGAGGGCAGGATCTGTGGGCAGTCCTGAAGGCAAGAATGCTTCAGGTGAACTTGGGAGCAGCCTGGGGTGCCCCACTGCACCCCAGGCTGCAGTTTGTGTATGGATGGAGCATACACTCCTCCTGGCCCAGCCCTGCTGTGGCCACTTTGTACACTGTCACACCAAAGCCCACAGGGATAGCCAGCTGTGCTGAGGGCTGCACATTGACCAGGGCAAGCCCTCTCCTCTCTGGTCCCAAAATACTCCATCTGGGCTCTAGGATCCCAGTGTCATCCTGGGCACTGAACCAGCCTCATCTGGGCCACAGCTGAAAAGGCCCCTGAGGAAAAGCAGGGGAGAACTTGGGGCTTGAGCTCTATGCTAGGAGCCCAGGGAGTCTAAAAATAGCGAGAGCTCAGCAGAAAAACAGCCTGGGACCCCAGGGCCCCTAGCACCTCAGCAACAATAACTGATGCAAGGGCCCAGCTTTCTTGCAGCACGGCTGCTTCTAGCCCCCAGAGGAAACAGGCCCTCGGGAACACCGCTGAGCCAGGCTTTAAATAGGGAGGCTGAGAACAGGCTGTAATCCCCAAGCCTGCAGCAGCTCCCAAGGAGGGCACAGCACAGGACCAGCTCTGCAGAGATGCTGGGGGCCCCAGGAGAGGATTCTGGCTTAGCCCCCAGGGGTCAAGGGAAGCAGAGCTCAGAAGGCATGGCCAGGCAAGCTGACCACCAACTGCTGGGTCTGCAGGGACGCTCCCATGTCCACTGGAAAGAGGCAGGGAGTGGAGCTTGCACCTCCCCCACACAGCACATGCAACTGTGTCCCGCACAGCCCCAGTGGGGAGGCATCGCAGGCAGGATGGCCTGCACCTACACCAGCACTTCCCTGGCTGTTAGAGAGGTGCCCAGCACTGCTCGGAGACTCAGGCTGGAGCTTCACCATGACTGGGCCCACACTGAGCACGGCACCCTGGGCCCAGCCATGAAAGTGGGGTCAGCTCAGGACCCAGCCTGTATGAAGACTGAGGACAACCACAGAGAAGCCTGGGGCCTGCTCAGTGCCTATGGTTCCAGGAACCCTTGTGGCCAGTGGCAGGCGGCCCAGGGCAGGTTCCCCTAGCATGAGGCCCAGCACTGCCCCCACCGCACTACAGCATGGGTATAGGCAACCCCTACCTGCCCACCCTGTGACCTGAGGATGGCAAAGAATGGCCTGGCCCCTGGCCATCTCTGCCCTCCCAGCTCCAAGCCACGCTGGTCCCCTCCAGGTGCCACGCCCACCTCCTACCCCTACACCTGTCACCTCTTCCTGGTATCAGCAGGATATGTGTCTTCCAATCATAGGTTCTAGAACTCAGGAAGCAGCCAGAGAGGACAAACTCGGGGACCTTCTGGGCCCTACTGCAAGTTGGGCCTGAGCTGAAAGTCCACTGACCACCTGACTCCACAGACCCCACTCTGGCTCTCCCTGAGCCAGTCAGTCCAGAGCCACTGTCCAGTGGTCCCCAACACAGTCACCTGGTAAAAAGGCCAGAGGTCCCTTTGGGGCAGGCAGGGAGAAAGATTCACCCTACACTTACTTGACAACATAGCAGGGTCCTTCCTCAGGGAGCCCAGTCTCCCTGCGTGCAGGAGTTTGGGGTCTGTAAACTGGCTCGGGTCTAGGAGATGACTGAGGCCCAGAACCCACCCTCACTAGTCAGCTCATCACACTCTGTTCCTACGACCTAGGACTCTTCTCCTCATAGGGACCAAGAAAGAGCTAAGTGGACTGCCCACATCCTGTACTGCTGAGGACACAGTGACCAACTGGCCCAGAGTCCAGCCTCTCATGGCATCTCTCAGATGGCCCCAGGCTGGCAGGAGGAGAGGTCAAGGCATAAGGGACAAGGCTAGGGAAGAGGGTGGGGCCGGGACTATCCTGGGAGGTGCCAGCCACACCTCCCCATTCAACAGAGAAGTCTGACAGTAGCACTCCTCATAGGGAAGTTCTAACACGGCGGTTCTCCACCTTCCTAATGCCGCGACCCTTTAATACAGTTCCTCAAGTGGTGACCCCCAACCATAAAATTACTTTTGTTGCTACTTCATAACCGTAATTTTGCTACTGTTATGAATCATGATGTAAATATCTCATATGTCGGATGTATTTTTGTTGTTACAAAGGGATCACGACCCACAGATTGAGAACCGCTGTCCTAACGTATCACTCTGGTGGAGGGTGAGCTCCATTCCTGGGGTCCACAGGGGGCCCCCGTCAGGCTCTGGGCAGAGGCGCCACTGGCCTCAGTACCCAGCCCTTCCTATGTGCACAGCACAGTGGTCACTCCCACCTCAGAGCAAAGCCTGAGAACACAGGGAGCAAGGCAAGCATCCTTAGAGACCTGTCCCACCCTGGGCTACCCTCCCCAGGGCAGCCAGACTCGAATGTCCCAGCAGGAGGCTGGGCAAAGATGTCTAGGACAAAGACCACAGAGCTGGGGAAGGTCCATGCTCCTTGGTGAGAAGGCACGGAGAAGTGGCCTCAGGGAGGGGCATAGGGGCTGCTGCACTACACGCCAAGCTTTTCCCAGACTCCTATCACACCTTAGAAACAACTAAGTAAAAAGTCTGGGACTCTAGCTAAAGAGATGGGGAAGAATCCATTCCCCCAAACAACCTGCCTTTACCCTAGCCCAGGCCCCACAGGCTCACTCAACATCTCCTGCCCTGCTTCCCCAGGGCCCCAGGGTCACTACCTACAGGGGCTGGTCTCCTTCAAGTGCCTAGCGGTGATGGCAAGGACATAGGAGGAATCAGAGACAGCGCCAGTGAGGGCCTGGCCTTCCCTGGCCTCCAAAACCACCCCAACTGCCCACAACCCCAGCCCAGGTCCTGCCTCGGCCTTGTGACCACTCAGCTGCCACCTGGGCTTAATACAAACCAGAGCCACTGCCTGGGCAGGTGACACCTGCAGTGGCTGCCCATTACTGGCTCACAAGGCCCTACAACCAGTTCCTGCCAACCTCAGACCCCACTGCAGGGCACTGCAACACAGCTCTTCCTATACCTAGGCACACTGGCCCAGTTCCTCAAGCAGACGCACCCCCAGGAAGTCCCCTTGAGCCCCAACTCTCACACATGCACTATCAGGCCTTGTTATCCTCAACACTCACTCAACACTCACTATCAGGCCTTGTTATCCTCAACACAATATCCTGCCTGCTCTCAGCCTTGCCTCCACTGCCATCTCAAGTCCTGACACACAACGTCACTCAAAGGAGCAAAAAAACCAGGTCCAGAGGGTGACGGTGGGGATGGCCAGGGGGGCTCTGTGAGGAAGGGACCCAGAAGGGAAACAAGGCTGTAGCTCTGGGGGACTCTGTGCCCACTTACCTTCTTTTGGCCCAGCCTGTCCAGAAGTTCAGCCCAGCTGCAGCCCCCACGTGCCTGCCAGTGGGTGCTGTGCCCACAGCAAAGGAGGGCCCTAGCTCCACGCTCACAGACTGGACAGAGACCACACAGCCCAGGCCTCAACTTCCCGCCACCCAGTGCCTGGCATGGCCTACAGCAGTGGTTCTCAACCTTCCTAATGCCACAATGTATTTTCATTGTTAAGACGGGGTCACGACCCACAGGTTGAGAACCGCTGCCCTATAGTCTACCGTACCCTGGCTCTGATGGCCTTGGGTTCCAGGAGGGGCAGCCTGCTTTCCACATGGTCAATACCTCACCCAGCTCCAAGATGGTTACTACACAATTACCAGCAATCCCACATAGCACTTTAGACAGCTCCAGGAAGCCATCAGCCCCTCAGCAGGTTAATACGCGTTCCCTCACCCTCCCGGAGGGCTCAGGCCAACCCTGCATGCCTGCTCGCCAGGGACCCACACCCCCAGCTCCTGCTTCCACTGTCTATGGGGCCTGCACACTGCCCTTGCCCTGTGCCCAGGAGTCCACAGGTATCTCTTCAGTCCACAGCCTCCATGTAGAGACCTGCGCAGGACTCGTTAGAGGCATCTCCCCCTCCAGAGGGTCACAGAGGACATCTAGAGAACACTGTCCAAAACAGCCCTGGAAGGTGTCCCTGGCCCTACAGACCTTCTTGCCCCAAGCCAGAATCCTTCAGACTGATGCAGCCTGGCTACCCCCTCAAGGTGTGTGGATGACCCACACCCCAGATACCCACAGGACCAGGCTCAGGTGACACTCAGGCAGACCTGTCTCTACTTGGTTCTGCTGCACCTCCAAAAGCCTGGTCCCCAAACCCAGCTCGGCCTTACCTCGGACACGTTGACACGGCCCTCCAGGAAGGCGCAGTCAGCAGCATTGTGGGTGCACACGTGGCGATATTTACACCAGTGGCAGGGGAAGGAGCCGTTGACACATGACAGGCAGCTATGGGGGAGAGCAGGGCGCTGAGGCTTGAGGACCCTGCCTATGCTACTACCTGTAGCCATAAGGGCCCACCACACTGCCTGCCACTGAGCCTCATCCTGCCACCACACTCCTTTGCACTGGCTGCTCCCCCTGCCTCCTCTCGGGCTGGCGGGGGGCAACTCCTGGATTTGTCTCCCATGTCCTGACACTCATGCCCTCCTTGCCACTTTTCTGTAGCCACCAGCCTGCCCCAGGGGCTGCTGCGGTAACCAATAGCCTTGGGTGACTGTGAGCATGTTGGCATAACTTGGAACTGTGTTTTAAGTTTTACCACATTTCAGTAAACGGGGGTTTAAATTTAGGTAGTGAGTAACTGCCACAGAACTGGAGTGTGGTACACATCTGCCCCCCTCTCTTCGCCCTCCGCCTGGGCAAGGGCCTGTCCATTCCCTCTGACACATCCCAGAGCTGTGATGGGCAGGCCATCACACGTGTCCTGCCTGCACAGCCTCGGGCCTCACTGTCCCAACAGCTTCAGAGGATACCACCTCCTCAACCTTCTCTCCAGGATCTCACAACCTGCCATGGCCCCTCAGGCTCCTACCAGGGCTGACCCCTTCCCCAGAGATTCCCACACCCTACTCAGCACAAGGCAAACTGCATTCTGGAAATACAAAAATGGTCCTGCCCACAGTGGGTCCAGGCCCAGTTGGGGTGAGTCCCCAGTGACACTCACGACTGGTGGACACTGCAGTTGTAGAAGACAAAGTCCACAGAGGCAAACTTCTTCCCTGTCTCCTTGGACTTCAGATACAGCTTTACCACGCGCTGGTCTCCTGGAGAGCATCATGGGCTGAGTCACCAGGGCTGCCAGGCGCCACAGAGCCTAGGACCCCATGCAAGGCAAGCCCAGACAGGGGAAGAACTAGCCAACACTGTCTGAGCTGCAGACGCCAGGCCATCGAGTGTTCAGCTAGGCCCCTCCTCAGCACCCTGGAGGCAGGAACCTTGGATCTGCTGGGACCCCCGCCCCCACCTGCCTCCTGTTCTGTTGGGGGGGAGGGTGCTGGGAACCACATGGCCCTCCCCACGCACCCCCAGACTAGCTAGGTTGGCTCATGGGGTGGTTTGTGGAGAGTCAATACAGCAACTACCTGGACTGCGGCAGCTAGAGAGGGCCTGTACCCCCGACCCCCACAGGCCCTACTGCACCTGGGGGCAATGCTCCCCACTCGGCCTCCGACCTCACACGCCACCCCTGCCCCTCTAGCCCTGCCAATCTGGGAGTTTTGACAAGTCTCTGTCCTGGGGCCACTTCCTGCCACCTCCAAGTTCACCATGGGACATGCCCTCCCCACCCCATACCTCCTTAGCAAGAGGGCCTCTCACTCTGGCCCTGTGCCTGGAGGACCCCATCAACTCCAGGGTCCCAGTGCTCGCAACTGCACCCTGGAGCTGAGCTGGGGAGGTGCTGAGAACACGTGGGTGACTGAACCCCACTCCCGGCTGAGGTGCTGCTGGTGCAGGACTGGATGGGCACTCACCCTGGCCCTGTGTGATGGGTGCCACCTCGCGAGCAGAGGGTGAGCGGCAGTGGATCCGACCATCCTCCAGAACACCCTCGGACTCCATGAAGTCCTCAAATGAGCAGTTGACGCCGGCTGAGAGGTCCGGCACATTCCAAGCCTGCAGCACAAGCTGGGGGCAACAGCAGGTGAGCACATCTCTGCGGCTGCTCCCACACCCCTGCCCCTGCCTGGGCAGCCACTCACCGGGACCTGGGACATGGTGACAGACACGTTACGTGGCTGCACCGTGAGCCGCACACACTGCAGCAGGTCTGAGGCAAAGCGCTGGGGCTCATCCGCCCGCTCACAAGTGTCCTGCCGTGAGCAACTGCAGGCAGAGAATTGAAGCTGGGCAGGTGGGGAGACCCAGTGCACCCCAAATGGTCAGCCCACTGTGCAGGCCTGGGCCAAGGACACAGATGGCTTGCCCCACCAGCCCTGTGACATTCCCACCTTCCTCAGCAGGGCTGTGCCAGCTTCACCCTGCTCTGAGGGGGCTGTGCCACCTGCACAGCAAGGCAGCCCCACGGCACCCCAAGTAGGGGAGTACCAGACTGGAACATCGGGGGCCCTCCCTGCCCACCCAGACTCACATGCTGTGCAGGACACACCAGCCGCAGTGAGGGTCCCGTGACCCCAGGCACAGCTCACAAGATGTGTACTGCACACAGCTCTCCACGGGCACCCTTGTCACCTGGGGAGGGGGATGTGGCATCAGGCCCCTCCAGTCCTCTCCCAGGGTCCCCACCACCACCACCTAGTGTTTCCCAGCCCCACCCTCCTCTCTCACATGCCACCGAGGTTCTGGCTCCCGCCTCTCAGAGGCCAATAACAGGGACCTTGCCTTGGCCAAGTCAGGTCACAGGGGCCAGGCCTCTGCATGGGCAGGCAGGCAGTGGAAAAGCCGACAGGGGCGGGGTGAGCCAATCAGCAGTAATCAGCTTTGGCCAGCGCTACTTCCCTGCCTAGCTCTGAGCTCCAGAGGAATGGATGGCTGGACAGCCCGGCCAGAGAACAGGAGGCAGGCCTGGATGGTGCTCACAGGATAGGTGGGGCCCTGGCCCACAGGAGCTTCCTGGCTTGGCCTGGCTTCCCAGCACCCAGGCAGGTCCCTGAGGTCTCAGGGGCAGAAAAGTCAGGAGCAGCCAGGAGGGCAGGAGGCCTGTACTCACCCTGCCCTGTGCCTTGCTGGGCCCAGCTTACCTCACCTGCCCACCCCCCCAGAGGCCATGGGGTCACCAAGCTGGGAAGAATGGTGGGGGTGGTCTCTAAGCAGGCCAGGCCAGGGACGTAGCCTATACCCTTGGGCCCCAATGCACTGCCCAACCCCTCAGTGACACCCACCCTCTGAAACTGTTCTTTGTCAAGTCCTCACTTCTGGGTCATGAAGTTATTCAGTGAGGGGCAGAAATCCCAGCCCTAGCCCTGGAGAACCTGGGGACAGTGGCAGTGGTGTGAGGCCCCAGTGCTCAGAGTGCACACCCAGACAGGTACAAAACTATGCCCACCAGCCTGCTGTGGCACCCCCTTGGGAGAAGCAGCCACCCAACCGTGATGTGGCCCCTGTCCCCAGCTTCCCCACAACCACAGTCCACCTCTGCACATTGGCTTCCCACCAGCACAGCACCCACCTGCTTTTCAGTCATGGCATAGAGGTACTGGCGGTTGGGGCTGAGAACAAGGTCCCGCAGGATGGGGCTGCCTTCCTGGGCCACCACACTTTCATAGGCCAGGGCTGGCCGGCCACCGGGGTTCGCAAGGTCCACCAGGATCTGTGGTGGTAAGGCTCCCTGAGCAAGGCTATGTCAGCACCTGCCTAACCCAACCCCACCCAGAATAGACGTTGGGGTCTTAAGACCCCTCCCACACAGCCCTGCAAGAACAAGACTGGGATCAGAAGGGGCCAAGGCTGGCTACACTCACCCCAGCACCCTGTATCCAACCGCCCTAGTATGGGAGCCTATGTGGGCAAACTTCGGCCCAGACAGGTTGGTCTTGGCCTCAGCCACTTATCAGTCAACAGAGGCCAAGAACGTGGGCATACTGGGGACTAGAGATGGCCACTGCCCTGGGTGTCACAGCCACACCCAGGGTGAAGGCCTCAGGCACCCTCAACCTGGGGCAGGCTGGGTTTCTGAAGGGGTGTGGGAGGGCAAAGGCCAGGGCCTGCAGGAGCATGGGGAGTCCAGTGTGGCTGCCAAATGAAATCAGGGTGGGGTATCCCAGAGGTGGAGGGGGGCACCCCATCAAGGCCGCAGAGGAGGGCAGGCATCTCATCGGCATGGAAATGTATTCTAGATCCCAAATAAACCGGGCGTTAATTAGCCAGCTCTTCTCTGCAGCTTGCAATGCTGAGAGTATTTTTAGTTGCTTTTACCAAACAAATGTATTTAATTAACAGAGAGACCCAGGGGGCTTTCCAGAGATGGGACTTGTGGGGCGTGTCCACCCAGTTCAGCCTTCCGGGCAGGCTCCCCAGGCTCAGGCCCGCTCCTGCCTGCTGCGTGGCCAGCCTGGCGCCCACGCTTCACCTCCACCTTGGGGCGGGGGCCTGGGCCCACATTTGGCACAGTGCCCCTTCTTTGCGCCCCCACAGGGGCAGGGCAGGGCAACGCAGAGTCAGGCGAAATCCCTCACTGGAGTCAGCCCCATCAGGCCTGGCCTAGGGCGGCGGGCCAGGGTGGGGCGCTGTGTCTGTGGGCCAAAGAGGCTGCTGGCTGCAGGAGGCAGGAGGGTTGGGGGGGGCTGCATTCCTGCACTCCACCACCCCCCACATCCGCTCAGCTGCCTCCCCACCAGGCAAGCTTAAGTCAAACCAGACCAGGAAGAGCTAAGCCCAGAGCCGGGCAGGGGAGGAGACTGCCGGATGGGCCCAGAGAGGACACCTGCAGGGGCTGGTGCCCCAGTCTGGGGGCCACAGGAGCCTAGTGCCATGGGTGGGGCCTGGAACTGGACCCTACCTGCTCTCCCATGCTGGCCTGCCTGCCCTGAAGTCACAACTGGGCCAAGAGTCTTCACCCAAAATAACTGCTGGCCAAAAGTGTACCAAGGGGCACTGAGGATGCCCACCCCAAAGGCCTCTGCCCTGCCCTGGGCAGCAGCTCAGGCTCACAAGGCCCCCCAATCCCCCCAGTCCCCCCCAGGATGCTGGCCAGGACAAGCCCCTGGACTCACATTGCCCAGGTCCACACCACAATGGGGTAGGACACTGCAAGGGGCTAAACCTCTCTTTGCCTCAGTTTCCTGACCATGAATCAGGAATGACAGACACCACAGAGCTATTCTGGGGCTACAGACCAAGCCAGCAAGCCAGGAGGGGTGAGTCGGGAGATACACGGGGGGCCAGGGTCACACATACACCTGAGCACTGCCAGGGAGCAGGAGGCAGGAAGACAAGGCGGGCAGGGCAATGCCTGGACAATGGGCGGGCGCTGGACCCCTGTGCTCCACACCCACCACTGTCAACCCAAAAGATCCCCAGCAGGGCTCTGGCCCTGGCTCTCACCTTGGCCTCCCATCCTGCAGAGGTATCTTAACAGCCGCCCCAAAACCGCACTCTAGGCCCAAGGCCCTTCCTCCATGGCTCCAGGCCTGTCCTTCTTACTACATGGCATGCAGGGTCATAACGCTGACTAGACCCTGACCTTAGTGTGCAGGGGGTGCCCAAGGGGCATCTGAACAGGGACACCAAGGGAGAAGTACCAGCCTCTGCCACCCTGCTAGGGACTGATCCTATTCAAGGATGAACTGAGATTCTTGCAACTCAAGGATGGGGCTCTGTGGCCTGGGGGCACAAATGTCACATCCAGGGCTACCCCACCCAGCAGGGGATGGAGGAAATGGTTTTGGGAAGGGCAGCTCCAAGGCATGGGGGGGGGGGTGGCCAAACAAGAGCAGGCCTCTTTCCCAGGGTCCCAAGGCTTGGTCAAGCAGGCAGGCGGGCCAGCTCCAGGCCCCAGAACACCCTGCCCTCATCCCACCCAGCAGCAAGGCAACCGAGACAGGTGGTGCCCGACAGCTGCAGCCTGGAGCATATGCGTGTCCAGCTGTCCATCCGCCATGCACCCATCTGTTCACACACCTGCCAGCACTGAGCCATCCACTCCTTTGCAGTCTGTCCTCAGGGGGACAGGGCCCAGGGTGAAGCCGTTGTGTGACTACTGAGGGCACAGAGAGGCAGGGGTGTCGGGAAGGCTGACTTATAGCACACCAGGCCAGAGGGGGGTATGCCTGGGTAGCAGGCCCCAGGTTGTATGCTGTGCCATCACAGTCCCAGCTCAGTAGGTCCCCATGTGCACACGTGTGCTACAAGGGCAGTCTGATAGGGAAGGAGTCCCCAGATTATGCCCCCTGTGCCCTGATCCATGTTCTGGTTGGAGGCCCCAAGCACTCTAGCCAGGAGGTAAACTGAGGTTCACAAAGCACCTGACAGGAACCCAGGGTCCCAGGACTGCAGCTGCCCCCAGGGTGAAGGAATCTGTCCCAGAAGAGGGTGGAGGGAGAAGGGTCTGCAAGGAGCAGGTCCCAGGCAGCAGGAAGGAAGAACAGACAGCAGAGTGGGCACAGGACCAGGGGCCTGGCAGGACGCAGGGCTCATGTGCCAGGCCACACATGCCAACACCTATACCCAGCCCCAGCTGTCCACTAAAGGGCCACCCACCTTCAGAAGGCCCACCCTTGAGGCAGCTGGGCCCAGCAGTCCCCTCCCACAGCAGCTGGGAGCTGGCAGAGCAAACAGGAATCTGGCAATGTCTTGGGCATGGGGCCGAACCAGGGTGTCCCTGCTATCTTCCTACCTCCAGCTGTCACCTCCTTGCTCAGCAAATCCTTCTCTGAAGACTACCAGAACCTTTTACAACTGGCCCGACAGCTCTCTTTCCCTCTTCCACCACAAACCTAGGGGGTAGGTGGCAAACTCAGCCCTGCTCCCTCTGCCCTGGGATCCTTCTCCTTCACCCATAAAGGCTCAGGTGAGTCACCCAACCTCCCTGGATGTGCTCACCGGGCTGTGCTGGGCCCTGGGTATCCACCCATCCTCAGATGAGGGGAACACAGGCCACCCCACCAAGCTTTTACGAGGGCCCTCTACCTCTCAAAGTCCCCTGTCCTGTCCACACACTGGAGTCCACCCAGGATTCTGAGCTGAGGCACTAGGGCTGTCAGCATCCTGATTGTGGGACAGACCCCAGTGGCTCCTCAGTGCCAAGGCCAGGCAAGGCATGGGCCTCCCCCGTGGAATGAGCACCTTGTACCACCATGGGGCTCACCTGACCCTCTCCATTGACAGGCTAGAGTAGGGTCATTCCTCTGCACAGGACACAGCAGGCAGGGACTCTGCAGAGGGAGCCCCACTGAACCCCAGGATGGCCAGCTGCTGGCCCAGCCAGGTCAGCTGTCTGTCCAGCCCAGAGCCAACAAAGGGCCCATTCTCAGGGCTGAGGGTAGCAGGGGCACTGAGGAGGACGTCTGGGCTGCCCAGGCTGTGCGCCAAGGCCAGCACACTCCCTAGGTGCCCAGAGGCAGAGGACTGCCCAGCTTGGCCTCAACCCAGTGAAGGAAGAGTGCCTTGTCTGCCTACCCTACAAAGGCAGCTGCAGGTCAGGCTGCTAGGCCCCTCCCAGCCCTCGCCTTTGAAGTACGGGTACGCTGATGAGCTGTGGTAAGGGACAGGGGACAAGGGCCAGGCATAGGCAGAACACTGGAGCTGTGGCCAGCCAGGTAGTCATGGCCTTATAGGCCTTGCAGCCCTTCCACAGAGATGGCTGCTGAGCCGGCCCCAGCTGAGGTGTTCGGGGAGGGGTGGGGACTCTTGCCCCCCCACCCCAGGACCTCTGGGGCACAGACCTGACCTCCCCTCTTCCTCTTCTCTCCCTCTGGGTCAGGCCTGAACAGCTAGGGCAGGAAACAGCTCCTAACCCCCCAGCCCCTGCATGGGAGCCTTCCTCGGCTGGGGTTTGGGGACAGGTTCCAGGTCCCCTTCCTGAGTCCCCATCATTCTCAGAAAGGCGAGGAAGAATTTGATACTGGAAAAGCAATTAGTTGATTTCCTCTTGGCAGTAATTGGGTAATTAAAATGTGATTTGTAGGAGCCCTGACGGCTGGAACTGGGCCACACACCTGTTGGAGGAAGGGTCCCAGGAATCCTATCTCTCCTCTCCCCCCACCACACAGGGGCCAGCAGGTGGGAGGGCCAGGCCTGCCTCAGACCAGCTCCAGCAGTGATCACTCCATAAGCAGTGACCTCCTTGACCCTGGGTCTCCCCATCTGCTGACATCCTGATCACAGGGCTGTGTGATCCAGGAGTTCACAGTTCTAAAGGGAGTATCTCTGCCTGGGATAGGGAGATGAGGCCCGAAAAATCAGCCCCTGCCATGGAAGAGAGGCACACAGCCTCCTGGGGAGGGCCTGGCATGCTGGGCCACTACAAGACAGTGTAGACTGCACAGCCTCAGTCACACAGGACTGATTAGGACTCTGTCCTATCTTGGCTAAGGTCCCACCTGCAGTCTAGGGTGTCACCAGCATGGGTCTTTGTCCCAAACCCACACGCCATCCAATGTCCTCCCCTCTCTCTTGTGCCCTCAATGCCCCAATGCCACCTCCAGCCCTGATCCCAGTGCCCCCACAGACTCATGTCATTGTCACCACCCCACCCATTCCAGCCATTCTTTGACCTGCCACATAGGACAAAGTGCCCAAGGTGGCACCTGAAGGCCCCTGGCCCCCAAGGGGCACTGTTTGGTTCCTAGCATACAGTAGTGCACCTCTGGGCTTTGGCCCTGCTGCTCCCTGTCCCCTAAACACCCTTCACAGCAGATCCTCCAGGCCCTCGTGCTGTGGGAGATGACTGCCCAGTGTGGGCGCACTTCAGGCTGCCCCACCAGGCTGGCCATGAGTCTGGACATGCTCAGAAGGATGGCGCCCAGAAGGCCTCTGCTGGCCTGATGTTGAGAGGGTCATTCCTATCCTAAGTACCGAGGTATTGACTCACCAAGGCGCTCGTGTGCCCCACAGGACCCCAGTGGCACTGGGAAGTAGCAGTGATGCTGGGGGGTTCTCTCGGCAAGGAGCTGAGACAGCACCAGCTATACCCACAGAGCAAACGAGGGTGCCCTGTGTCCTGGTGGCTCACTCAGCCCACAAACTACACCCAAGAGAAAGAGAAAGGAGGCAGCATGTGCTCACCAGAACGCAGATGCCTGTGGGGCAGCACTGCCCGGGACACGGCCATGCAGGGCGACATCCATGTACATGCAAGGCACATATCAGCACACCTGCCCAGACACACGGCATTAACCACAGCTGCCACGACAGTGAGGATGGGCCCTGGTGACCGTGAGCAGTGGGAGTCCAAGGAAAGCCCTGGCGTGACTGCATCTCTGAAAGAGCAGAACCAGCACGAGGGCTCCATCCCGGGGAAAAGCGGCACCAGGAGGGTGCCCTGGGGATGGTGGGGGCCCAGTGTGCTCTCCCATGACACACCCTCAACTGCCTATTTCCATGTGTGTTACCTGTAGGTATCCTCCCAGCCTGACCCTGCAGGACACGGGACCTCCTGGGGGAGGGAGTGGACCTCCATGCTGCCAGCACAGGGCAGCTCCCCAGAGGCGCCAACACTACAGCTGCACCTTAGAGCAACCACAGGACTCTGCAGGACGAGTTGTGGATTCGGCCCCCAATGCCCCCACACACAAATGCAACTCAACAGGGATGAGTAACCTCGCCTCTCTTGGGCCAGGGCTGCCAAGGTCAGAACATGCGTCCACCGGCCTCCAGCCTCAGGCGGCTCTCCCAGGATATCTCCTGTCCACCCCCTTGCAGAGACCCTGGACAGGGAGGCTCAGTGGGGACCTGAGAACAGGCTCCACCCACCCGACCCGGGGGGTGGGCACCTGCCAACTGCTCTGCACCTGCTCAATCTGTGGACACCACTCGATGCTCAGAATGACACCCCTGGGGTCAGGCCAGAGGCAGGGGCAGCACCAGTGGAGTGATCTGAAGTGTCCGGGAAGCTTCTAGAGAGGCACACACCTCCAGGGCACCTCTTATGCCTAGAAGCCCAGGCCCAGAGCAGAAAGCTAGGAGCTCAGGAGTCACAGGCTCAAGGGAGAAGAATTGTCTTGAGTGGGGAGAGGGTCAGGCCGAGCGCCCTGAGGATGCAGAGCTCCCTTCCTGGACAGCATAGGTCCTCATGCACACTTGGAGCTCTGCAGCCTGTAGGCCCTTGCTCCTGAGAGTTCAGGCTGCACCTCACCCTCAGGGCTTGGGAACAATCAGAGTCCCAAGCCACAGGGCCCACCTCCACAAACCCTCACAAACTAAGGAGCCATGTGGCACCAGTGGCCCTGCAGCACCAGGCCTAAGCCACAGCACAAGGCTCATGGCCCAGCCATTACTGCAGCTGCAGTCTGATGCGACAGCATGTCGGGGCCACCCCAGGGGGACTGAGCCTGCCCAGAACCTGCCAGCAGCTCCCAGGGAGGCCCAGGAGGCTGGGCTGTCACTAGGGCAGGCCTTCCTGCTGCCAGGCTCCGATGTGCCTGAGCCCACAGCTCAGGTGGGTGCCCTCCCTTAGGCCCCACTCTGAGGCCTGGCACTCAGCGGGTTCATGATGCCTCTTCCCTATGTCTGGGCCACAAACTGGTGACCCACAGGTGCACCAGAATTGGTCTATAATACTTTCTTAATATGTAAATTAGGAACCAATGTTTAACAATCAAGTGATCTCACATAAAATATAGACTTCCAGATGCTCTTAAAAAACTAGATTATTGGGCAGATGTAGTCGCGTTTCTGCCTGGCATGGTCACCAGGCGGACGCCCTGGACGAGGCTTGCCCTGGGAGCCTGCAGTCATGGCAGAGTGAACTGGGTGCCTCTAGCCTGCCCATGGGGCAGCACATGGGGCTTTGTGAGGCGAGGTGCCATGCAGGAATCCCCAGCCCACTCTCTCCCTACTCACTGGGTACCTGGGCTGATTCTATAGGACCCAAACCTATTAGAACTGCCAGAGCCCAGGGGTCCCTAGGAACCACTGGGAAGCTATGTCAGGGCTCAGGCTAGGGGGTATGGGCAGGAGGAATGCTGGGAGAGGCACCCCAGAAGGAGTGAGGCAGGTGGCGACAGGGCTCTGGAGAAGGGAGGAGGCAGGGGCACCCCAGCCAGCCCTGAACAGCTGAACTTGGCAGGTCTTAAATTAATCGGCTACAATTTTACACAACAACATGTTTGGCAGGGCCTGGCCCCTATCCAGTAAAGTCCTTGGAGTTCCCCAGATGCTTTTTAAAGCCAGGGAAGGACCAGACCTGGGAAAGAAGGGGAGTGGCCAGCACAGAAGGCTTGCCCCTGGGTCAGACAGCAGGTTGGTGGTCCCCAGAGCTTAGGCTCCAGTACATAGCAGGGAGAGGCAGGGGTGCCAGTGCCTCCTGTGCTCAGACAGGGAGCCAGGCCTGGGCCAGCCTCAGGGGGAGGAGGAGCCCGAGGGCCTAGGCCTGTCCCAAGGCCCTGAGGGTAGAGGTACTGGCAGCCAGCAGGGGAAGGGACCTCCCCACTGCACTGGACCAGAAGGACCCACGGCCCTTTTCACACTGACTCTAGGCCCTGGATCCTGGATTGCTGTCACTGGTACACACAAGCTTCCTCAGGATGACCTGACAGAGGAGTGGGGTAGGAACTCTTCTGCCTCCTGCCTGCCCCCCACCAGGCCTGTCCAGTGAGCAGGTAGCAGTCAGTCCTTCACAGTGGGTCAAGGCCTGAGGGCAGTGTGGGGACCTGCCAGCTCACCACCTGTAGTTTGGCCCAGGGGAGGAAGGCAGGACTGAGAGCACCAGCACAGGATGGAGGGAGATGTTTCCAGTAGGTGGACCAGGGTGAGAAGGTATGGTGGCAGGTCCCCACTGACACTGGCTTGGGGGCAGCAGTGGCAGGCCTCTCTGACAGTTTCCAACGCCAGCAGCCCTGGCACCACTGACCTCAGACATCCCAAAGGGTGCTGTCCACTCGTGCTACATGTAGCACCAGCCAGATGTGTTTGGGGACAGAGAGCCGGTTTCCAGGGCAGGGGTCCACAAGACAGTTGAGGGTGCCCAAGGCTCTGAGGAAGATGCTAGGCTCTGAGAGGACCACTCAGCCAGGACCACATGGTAAGACCCAATAGTTCCATGAGGTCTGTTCAAATACCATGTCCCTAGGAGACAGGTGCCTGGACACCACTGCCCACTGCCCTCCTTGGGACTGGGAAAGGGGAGAGGAGGAGAAGGGAGGGCATGGGAGAGAAGGGGGCGACCCCAGCTATGGCCATCCCAGGCCCCACACAACCTCTTCTAGTAAATGGGCCCAATGCAACTCCACAGTTCCACACTCTCAGCTGCAGTGTCCCCTCTGTGGGACTGGGGTAAGGAGGCAGGGGAGCACAGCCAACTAGGACGAGAGGAACAGCTGTGTCCTGCTTCCCCAGCCAAAGCCCCCACCCAGATGGTGCTGGAGCACAGGAGAGCAGAGTACTGTCTGGCCCCAAGGGGAAGACTGTCCTTACCCCAGCCTTCCTGACACCAAGGGGACACTCACCCAACTCTGGCTGGGTGACAGGTTTAGGGGTGTGTCCTATGAGATGTGTCTAAGCAGTATGTACCCTGGCTCTCAGCCCCTCCCAACATCCACTCACAGGAGTTCACTGGCCCATCTCTGAGGCTCCCCCAGCCCCTAGTGCCTCCTGGAGCAGATGAGAGTGTGGGCACACTGGGGGAAGAGTAGCCCCCGCAGGGTCACATCACAGGCCCAGCCCTGAGGGCAGAGGGCTGCCTGCCACTCGCCCCACACACCCTGGTGCCCAAGTTATGTGGGTGCTCAGCCTCAGCCACTCTGAGTCTACCCAGCAGGACCCCAGGGCACTTTCTACCCTGAGGCCCTCAGTGACTGGGCCCCCACTGGCCCCAAGACCACTGGCAGATGGGTAGCCCAGAGTCCTGATACTGGACCTGTGTCACAGATGGGGACGCTAAGGCCCAGGGGTGGGGTTTCCCAGAGACTACAGAGCTTAGGGAGTAGAAGACACCACCTCGGAGTGACTGCCACACCAGAAATGGGAGATCCCTTCCTGATACGCCATCAGGGCTGAACTGGTGAGGCCTTGGCTGGCCCCAGGCCCAGCCTTACCTATGGGTATGTGTGGATTAAGGGTACAAGAGCACCAGGCCTCAGGACAGCTGTTATCCCATAGCCTGCATCCACTCCAGGAAAGCCTACCCTTCCAGGAAGCCCTCCTGTGCCCAGCATTCACAGGAAGAAGAGAGCTTCAGGGATCAGGCCAGCCACACCTATAGCACTTAGCCCTCCCTGCAGAGCCCCCAAAAGCAACCCCAAGCTCCTGCAGTGTCAGCCAAAGGCAAGGGGCATTGCCCTTGCCCTGCCCCCTCGTGAAGGGGAGAGACTGGGTGCAGAGTGCTGCCTCAGCAGACACTGGATCTCCCAGTCCAAGCAGTCTGCCCACCCCCATCGCCCACTCACAGCCCTCCCCAAGGTCACCGTGTGTCCTTGGAGAGCCTGCTGGGCCCCATACAGACTCCTGTGCGGCAGGCCCGCACTACCACCAATGGGACCCTCTCAGGGGGACAGCCCTGATGGAGTCGAGAACACAGCCCACTGTGGGCACAGAGGGGAGCAGGCCTCCAGCACAGGGAGACGGCCCCACCCTTCTCGTACACCAGATCCGGCTTCCACATCACAAGGCAACACTGTGCCCCATCCTGGGATGCAGCCTTTGCTCCCACCCATCCCCACACAGCCCACCCAGGCCTGACCTTGCGGATGCGGCCACTGCGTGTGCCGGCGAACACCACAGTGCGGCCCCGGTAGTCGTAGGCAGCCACAGCAGTCAGGCCATCATCTTTGTCCACGAACAGGGGCATCCCCTCAATGGTAACTGTGCCCCCCAGAGGCTGGTTGAAGTCCTGCCCACAGAAGTCGTCGTCGATCTGCAGGGGCTGTGGGGGAACGGGTTGAGAGTGGCCCTCCGGGCACTGTCTCCCTCAGCGCAGGCTTCCCAGCAGGGCCTCTATCAACGGGACAGTGGGGATGGCAGGGAGGGGGCCACTGAGGGTCGTGAGAGATGAGCATGCAGCCCTGGGACCAGGGACTGCTGGGTCTGTCTTGCAGAGAAACTCAGGTGAACATGCCTGGGGTCAGGCCCACCTCTCTTGTACCCCAGCTCAGTCTTGCCCAAGGGAGCAAGAAAGACCATAGATTAGCTCCACTCAGGGCAACCCAGGAGGAGGCGGGGTAGAGCCACAGAGCAGCCATGACCTGTGGTCCTGGTGAAGGGGTGGCCACCAGTGAGTTGTAGAGACAGAAAAGTTTATTTAATTCAAGAGGAAACTGGTGACATCTAAAAGGCAAAGGGAGGGGACTGCTCAGCACATACGGAAGCCATCGATAGCAAGAGAAGATCCCAGAGATGGCACCATGGCACAGAGTGGAGGAGCTGCACCAGTGCTGAGCCCAGGAAGCGGGCAAGAAGGACAAGCAGGGGCTTGGGGACAGGACAGGGGCTGCTGAGCTCCCGTGTGGCAGGCTTGCTGGGGAACAGGCCGCTCACATGACAGGAGGAGGCCAGGGCCAGATGGGCATGGAGGCCATGAGGAAGAGAGAAGGGACAGGTGAGGGGGGCAGTGAGAACCATCCCCAAGGACAAGGGTGAGGCCCAGCCTTGGAGGCAAGCACACACAGCTCGCATGGGGCCCAGGTAACACACTGCCCTTCCAAGCCTCAGTTTCTCCAACTGTACAGTGGGGAGAAGAATGCCATGCTCGGAAAGCCAGGGAAGGGTGAACAACTGTGTTTGCCGAGAGCATTTGGGCCCCGCACTCCCCGTGGACATGAAGAGGAAGGACTGTGGGACCC
This sequence comes from Galagoides demidoff, assembly GCA_963574575.1. NCBI lineage: Eukaryota > Metazoa > Chordata > Mammalia > Primates > Galagidae > Galagoides > Galagoides demidoff. The sequence continues at coordinate 55,135 of CAUYQV010141483.1, forward strand.
TCACCACCCTACTCGGCCCTGAAGAGAAGCCAGTATCAGCCTGGTTTAGAGATGGGAAGACAGTAGCCAGGGAGGAGCTGGGTTTGCTCTGGACTCCCAACAAGTCCTGGCAATAAGAGCTGAGGCCTGAAGGGTAAACGCTGGCGGTCCCAACCTAGGCAAAGTTCCAGCTCTTTCCCTTTCAACCCTGAGCAAGGAGTTACCCTGGGTAAACAATGGCTCCTACCACCTGGGAGCAGGAGCACCCAACATGGGGCTCAGCTGCCCTACCTAAGGGCCTTCCTCTCTGCAGGGCACAAACCACAGTCTGCAGCAGGGTGTCCCCTGCTCCCACTGCCCAGCAGGCAGAGCAGGCAGGCCACGGCCAGGGACACACGGCCCCAACTCTTTTACTGGCACTGTGTGACCACAAACAAGTCACCTCAGCTCTCTGCCTCAGTGACCTATTCACTGAGAACATGACGGAGCAGGTGGGCATGCAGTACCTCACCGGACACAGGGCCAGTATCCCACAGGGGCTGTGGGTGACGTGAGTGGGTCCCACACCCCATCCCCCCAGCCACTGGATGCTAGGAGCAGATTTCAGGGCTGGCACTCTGGGCACAAACACAGGAACACGGCAGCCCCAGCAGAGTGGCCCAGCACCGCAGCACAGGCTGAGGCAGAGGCCAGGTGCAGCTCACTCACCGAGTTGATGCAGCCCAGCTCCTTGTTGAGCAGCCACGGCAGGGAGAGCTTGCCCTCCCCGCGGTAGCAGGACTGGATACGCTCCTTGATCTTCTCCTTGATGGCCTTGAGTGTGAACAGGCACAGGGCTGACTCCTTGGGCGGCTTCACGCGATTCTTTTGGCCCTGGGCGAACACGGTGAACAGCACATCCTCGTCCTCGGCCAGACCCAGCTGGCGGGCCAGGGTGCGGCCAGGCCGGCTCAGGTAGGCGTCCTGCACAAGACGGTATTCCACCCCTGCCTGCTCACAGCCGATGGGGAACTCCACGTACGAGTAGAACTTGGGGTCATCCACGCAGAGCCGCACGATCTTGGAGGTGAAGAAGTGCTCGCCGGCTGCGTCCGGCGAGGTCAGCTGCGTGTCCAGCTGCAGGGTGAGGTAGTAGACAAACTGCTCGCTGCGGAAGCTGTACACATAGTAGATGTCGAAGGCCGGGAACTTGGACAGCGTGTCCGAGGGGATCTTGAGCTGTGACGACACAAACTCATCCTGGTACACGAAGCCAAACATGTCCGCGTCCTCCTCGTTGGCCATGAGCCGGCGGCTGGACAGCGTGGGGAAGTACTCGGACTTGCCATCAATGGGCGTGCCCACAAAGAGCTTGGCCTGGCCCTGGCCCGGCGGCCCAGCGATGAGCACGCCTGCCATGCTGCCTGCCTCACGCACGCTGGACAGGTAGTGCTCCTTGCGGTGATGTGGCTCACCCAGCTTGAAGAGGTCATCCAGCCGCAGGAACTGGCAGATGCCCTGGGAGGCGCTGCCACAGGCCAGTAGGCGGTTGGCTGCATAGTCCAGCAGCAGCAGTTTATTGACGTTGTCAGTGCTGCCCAGGCCATGTGGGCATGACTGCACGCTGGGGGGCGGGTAGCACTTTTCATTGTCCTCCACGGGACCCGTCACATGGGCCCGCAGCAGGGTCAGGTTCCCCGACAGCTTGTAGATGCGGTTCACCGCGCCCACGTACACTTCACCTGTCTGCTCGTGTACCACCAGGTGGGTGAGGCCCCAGTCACTGGCCGCAAAGGTTAGGAAGGGAGGCTGCAGACCCCCCCCTGTCCTGGGTGAGCCTGCCACTGCCCGCACACCTCCCAGGAGCAGCAGCAGCATCAGGAATGCCCGCAGGCTTAGATGTGGCAGTGGCATGGCTGGCTGGGGCCTCAGGCAGAGGCGCTTAGGTCCTGCAGAGTTGAGCATCATGGCGCTGGGAGCCTCAGCCCTGGGGAGAACCGGCAGGAGAGGGCACGTGAGTGTGGGCACAATCCCCACACTGGAGCACATGCACACCCTGTCTCATGAGCTCTCAACCTGTGTCCTTCCTGTGTTGGATGCGCCCAACCACCTCCAGAGGGCAGGACCTAACCCTCAAGGAGGCAGTAGAGGTGCAGAGACCACCTCCGCAGCCTGAGGCCCTGCAAGGGGTAAGGCTGCACCAGACCAAGCTGTGGCCACCAAGAATAGCACCTGTGCCTCGGGTGATAGGAATAGGCATGGAAACAGGGAGGCAGCAGACCAGGGCCTGGGATCTAGCCTGGGACCCCGACAGACACCCAAAGCCTCCTCATACTCTAGGGAGCAAGGCCTCCCAAGCCTGGCTCTCAGGGTAGGTGGCAGCTTCCCTCCCTGAGGCTGCTGGGGATGATCTTTACCATCACTGTCCTACAGAAGCCAGACACAGATGGGCTTCAGCACTCATCCCCACTGCCAGACGCCACATCCCAAACCGGCCCCCACAGGCCACAGTGCACGCTTGGGTATCGTTTCTCAATGTAGGCAAGAGCCAGTCTGGGTCACTCTCCATGGAATCCCTGCCCTGGGGCCAGCCCCTTGCCTGACCTCAAGGCCTGCACCCTGGAAGCCACACTGTGTATATCTCCCACCCATATCCCCACCCCAGCCCACCTGCTCCCGCCCATGCCCTCTCTCCTTTGCCCCACCTCACACCAACTCCAAGGCTGAAGTCCTCCAAAGAGAAGTGGGTCAGGGCTTCCTGAACCCCAGTCCTCTGCAGCAACCCTCCCTCCCCAGCCTCAGCACCTTCCTCCACCCAGATTCCACAGTTGATTGGAACCTAAGGCTTAAGCCAACCGACCCTCTTCCTCCATGCTCTTAGCACCACTGGGCACGTGCCACAACATTCACCCCTACTTCCCAGGTCCATGATCTCTGTCTCCACATGTCCCCCAAATAGCCCACCCCCTCCTCCCTGGGTCACCAGGGCACTCGCCCTGCCCACCTGCTTCCACCTGGAAACCAGGCAGCAACCTGGCCCACTTCTCTGACATGCACATGTGGTCAATGCTATCCAAATCCTGCCCTGTCCCCCCATTGCCTCACCTGCCCACAGTCCAAGCAGCTGGCAGACAGGCTTTGAGTTAAATCCAGACCTATCCCTCTGTAGCTGTGTGGCCCTGGCGGGGGCATGTTCTTTTCCCCATCTATAAAAGGAGGGTGAGAGGGCAAACCATGACAGCCCCATCCTCTTGGTGCCAATGGAGCCCTCCCCTAGATCAGCCATATGTGCCAGGGGGCTTCTCATGACTCTCCCAGCAGGACCCAGGCCCTGGGCATGGCAATGCTGAGCTCTGAGTGTGGGCAGGCAACAGCCAGGGCTGCACACACCTTTCTCATCCCTAGACAATGACCCGCACGTGGCCAGACAGCCCCATTTAACAGACGAGGAAGCTGATTCCTACAGATAGATACCTTCTGCCAAGTCTGGCAGGGAGCTGGCCTTGGTCCCAGTGTCCCCTGTGCCTCACCTCCCCTTTCTCCCTGGGTGTTCTCACCTGCTCAGGTGTCTGTTGAGATGTTTCCCTGTGGCACAGCACTCACTGACAGTTCCCCCACACACACCTTAGAAGGGCAGCTCTGTAAGCAGGCCTGGTTCCGTGTGACTAAATACTATATCCTAGAGCCAGGCCCACATGGAGAAGAGCTCAATGAATACTCACAAATGAATTAGTGAGTGAACAAATAAACCAGCGGCCAGCCAGGCCTGGGCACAGAAGCTCTGTCTTCCCCCTCCCCCCAGCCCTCACCTATGTGCCCAGTGTACAGTCATTGCTTAGGTAGAGACCGAGGCTCTGGGGAGAGAACTTTGGCTGGAGTCCCAGAGCAGGGCTGCAAGGCTCCCCCCAGGCTGTCAGCCACTTCTGTGGGACAGCACCCCAAGAGCAGTAAGGGGATTACATAGGCAGCAGGAGAGAAAACCTATCCCTACCAATAGGAACCTAAGGCAGAAGAGGGAGCAGGGAACAGGCTCCCTGAGGAGGCAGCAAGGCTGGGCTGAAAGCTGCGTACATGTGAACTCCAAAGAAAACATGAATCACTCACCGTTTATCAGTTCAAAGCAGGCCTGCAATTACCAGGGGCCGGGCTCTCCCCTCCTCTGGGATAATTATACACGTCTTAATGCAATTATGGGCCCTAATTTTTATATTAAACAGGAGGGACCCGGCTGAAGAAGCCACCATACAAACTCTACGCTGGCCCTGGGCCCACTCCCCTGCCCCCCACCCCCCAACAAAGAGGCTGCTGGGAAGGGACAGACCCAGGGACATGGGGCTGCCAGCCAGGAAAGAGGGTAGCCCAAGCTCAGAACTGGGTCCCTCATGCTCACATCCAACAAAGGACGCTGAGGATGCCTGGGTCACTTCTTCTACCTCAGAGACATAGGGCTCAGACAGACCCAAGGTCACCCAGTTAGTCCTGGCAGCACAGGGCCCCGATCTCTACAAAGACCCAAGTGCCAGACAACCTCCTGGGGCACAACTTCAGTAGTGTTGGGTCTGCCCAGGAATGAATGCATTTATTCCAGTGCTGGGCCTGGGGCCTGGGGGCCACAAGGGGCTGGGAGGGGCACTGGCAGACGCTATGCTCTCTAAGGAAGGAGAAGAGCTAGCTGAGGGCCTGGGGAGGCTCCCCAGGGGGCTGTTCCACCTGCCTGGGAAGGACTCTACACACTGGGAGCTGGTGCAGGAGGGCAGACACCCAGGGACAAACAGCAAAGAGCACAGGCCTGGGGTGGGGACCTGCTGGTCATGCAGAGGGCAGCAAGAATAGCTGCAGCTTGCCAGCACTGAAAGCGCATCGAGTCAGAGCTGGAGCGCCAGGAGAACAGGGGATGCTGGGTGTGCTGAATGGGGCTAGCCAGGGAGAGCGAGGCCAGGCAACAGGCAGGCAGGGGCCCAGGCCCAGGGGCTTCCATCCTAGATAGGATGGGATTAGCCATTGAATGAAACACCAAAACAGCAGTGTTCCCTTCCTCTCTCCCTTGCTGAATGACACCACAGCTCCTGATCTTACCGTGAGAAACAAAGGCCCTCAGAGCCCTCCCCCCAGGGGAAGAGCCCACTCCCCACCAGCCCTCCTGCTCAGATCCTTCTGAAGCTCAGGCAGGTTGGGATGTTGGCAGCAGGGAACACACTACCTGCTGCCCAGTGGTTCCCCCTTAGCAACCAGGAAAGAGGGCTGCCCTTGTCACTTGACCTCCCCCCAGTGGAGGTCCCCAGGAGCTGATCCCAAGTAGCTCTGTTCCCCTCCAGCTTGGGGTCCTGCTGCTCAGAAGCTGTACCCTATATGTACCTTCCTTTCCCGACAGCTGCTCTAAGCTGCTGCAAGCATGGGGATCTTCCTGGGGACTCAAAACATGCATGCAACGATCTGAGGGGGCAGTTCTGCTTTGTCCACAGAAATTTCATGTGTCTCCCACTCCAGAGCATATGCCTTGGCCACACAGGGGCTTCCTGGCCTCTTCCACAAACCCAGGCCTCCGCCCATGCTGTCTGCTCTGCCTGAAATGCCCTTCCTGGGCCCCACGGTGCCACCTCCAAGACTGGAAGCCTGGCCGCAAAGCGCCATCGCCGGTGTGTGTGCGTCTTGAATGAGACTGGGCAGTCTCCCTGCACCAGGTGCAGCACCTGGCCTCCTTGCACACCTCCAAACCGGCAAGGAGCCAGGAACATGGGCCCTGCTCTTCAAGGGCCAGGGCAGTAAAGGCGAGCCCCGCCCCCGCACAGCCTGAACGTGAGCAGAGGTGGGCTGCACTGGCAGCCCAGCGCAGGAGCTGGCTGACAGGGCAGAGGCTTGGCCACGTCCCCTCCCCCCACACACACACCCCTTTCTTTCAAGGGGCGTGGCCCCAGCACCCCACATACGAGCCTGGGGCAGTTCCTAGCTATAGGCAGCTCCTCAAGTCCCCCTTGTGCTCCCTCCCCGTTCACAGCTGCACCTGGGACCCCACAGCTGGCAGAAGAGCCTCCTGGCAGTCCCACTTCCATTCCCGGAGGCGGTCCCCAATCAGCCCGCCGCCTCCAGCTATGTCGCGCACCAGGCCGGGGACTGTCCAGGAAGCAATCGGAAGCCTCCGAAGGAAGCGGGCTGACCCTGAAGAGGCCCTGAGAGGGGGAGGCCGAAGAGGCCCGAGCGGGGCGGCCTCCGGGCGGCACCCGTACCGCTCCCTCCCAGCCTGGCGGCGGCCCTGCGGCCCAAGCTGGACCCAGCGCCCATCTCCCAGCACCCCGGGCCAAAAAGGACCGGGGAGGCGGTCGTTCTCAGGAAGCAGCTCCAACTTCCACCCCAGCACCCAAGGGCTGGCCGAGGGGCAGCCCCCACGACCTCCTCCCGACTCCAGCAGCCCTGCCCAGGCGGCTGCGGAACGCTGCCCGGGCCTGCCCATCCCGGACCTCGCCGGCGGCCAGAGGTCGGAGCCCCGCCATCCAGTGACCGGGCTCGGCCTGGGTACCCACAGGGCCCTCCAGGTGGGGCTGCCGCAAACTTTCTCTCCTGCCTTTGAAGAGGGGGCAGCGCCCGCCCCCATGGCGCGGCCCGGGAGCGCTGGCCGGTGGAGCTCGGCGGGCCCGGCTGGGAGGGCGGGGAGAGGCCGCGGCGCTGGGCCCGGGGCCGCTCTCCAATAGCGGCAAAACCGGGATGCGGTAGCTCAGCGTCGCCGCCGCGTCCGCGCCCAGACACACGCGGGCGTCCAGGCCGGAGCCGCAGAGACACGCGGACACGGACACGCGCGCCGCAGTCCCCCGCGCACACCCCCTGCCCGTCCAGCCCCACGCGAAGGGCGGCCCCCAGAGCACGGCCCGGCGCCTGTCCCCTGGGCAACCCCGGCCCCGGGACGCTCGTCCGACCCGGCCTGCTCCCCACCCACCCGTCCCGCGCCGCGCCCCGGGGAAAGTTGCGCCCCTACTCACCGGCTGCCCCGGGGCGCGCCCCACCGCCGGCCATCGCCGCGCCCAGTTGCCCGCGCCGCCGCCGCCCGCCCTGCCTCGGGGCCGCCGAAGCCCAGCAGGCCGCCCAGGCCGCCACCGCGCCCGGGCTCCGCTGCGTGGCCGCGCCGCGGACGCCCAGCATGAATGGGGCGCCGAGCGCCGCGCGGCTGCGGACCGGCCTCGCTCTCGCCGCCCGCGGAGCGTTGCGCTGTGCGCATGCGCCGCCTCCAGACTGGGGGCGGGTCCGGCGCGGGCCGGGGGGCGGGGCTGGAGGCGGCCTCCAGAGGGCGCTCTGCCCCGCGCAGCTCGCCCGCCCGGGCCCACCGCGGCCCTTCAAAGGGCGATGCTGCCGCCTGCCTTAAATCGCAGGGCGCCCGAGGGGCGTCCTGGGAACCCCCACCCCCAGGCTGGCGGAAAACCCAGTCTCCTGGAAGAGGGCATGGCCTCAGTGTGCCGGTTCTAGGAGCACAGCCTGCGTTCACTGGAGGGTAAACTGAGGTCCTGAGCCTGGGCGCCCTGTCCATTAGGTGGGTCAGGAGCCCCTGGCCCCCTGCGGCCCGAAGCTGGACAGCGTGTTAAATGCCCTGGTCACCGGCTGTCCCAGGCTAGGGGCCAAGGCAGGGGTGTGGCGGGACTCAAGTCCATCTATCCCGTGGCGGGCCTGGTGCGCGGTGCCTGAAGGGCGTGGGCCGGTGCTGCCTCACCAGCATGCCAAGCCCCTAGACACCAGTGACTCTGCGACTGTGCCCAGGCATCGGGCCTGCGGATCCTGAGAGCCACCCCAGGGTGGAAGCAGCCAGGCCACGGTGAGACTGGCAACAGAGGCAAGTCATGACTGGACAGGGAGAGCCCGGGAGCCCGACTGTTGGAGGCCAGCGCAGGGAGAGGGCCTGGTCTACAGAGCAGGCGGTGCATCACCGCGCAGAGGAGGAACCGTCCCCGCCTCCCACAGCTAAGAGAAAAGGGACTCATGACATGACCAAAGGCTCCTGGCCTGTCTCATCCCTCTCCTCCTTCCCTAGAAGCAGCCAGGACTCTTGATTCCATGTTACCCTTTCCCTGGCCTTTCCTTAGGTGTGACCGCTTGTATCTGTGGCCATGAGGGGCTTGGCGTTGACCATTACAGAAACAGGGTCACAGCCGTCTCCGCCCGTCTCTGCCGGCGGGAGGTGTGGCTGCTGGCCGGCCACTTTCTGCTGATGGGCATGGGACTGTCCCCAACTTGGGCCATGATGGCTGAGCTCTGGTGGGCTCCGTGTGCCTCTTGAGGGAGGCTGTTAGGCCAGGGTGTTGCAGGGCCTGGAGCTGAGTATGTCCAGCTTGGTGGATGGTGCAGAATGAGTTTCCCAGCTCACACGCCCTGCTGCCCCAGGTCCCCATCAACACTTTTGCTTTCAGTTTTTGCCAATCTGTGGTGTGAACTGGTTCTTCATCATGGTTTTAATGTGCTTGTCCCAGAATGAGACGCACACATCTTTTTAAAAGGTATATTTGCCATTTTATTTAACAAACATTAATAGTGCTGACTCTGCACAAGGCTCCAGTACCCTTTACAATCCTGTGTACTGAAGTTAGAGATGTGCCCATGTCTCCAGCGGGCAGGTGGCAGTGCTGGAGAGCAACTCCGGAGCCTGTGGTCCCAGCCCACTACTGGCCACACACATCACAGCCATCCGGCTCCATCAGCAAGTCTTGTCTGCTCTCTGAGCCTCACCTTCCCCATCCGTGAAATGGACATAAGAGGATGTAGAGCTACGGTGAAGAGACAGTGCAGACACCACAGCTAGCCTCAGAAGATGCTCATCTAGATGTCACCCCTGTCACCAGTGCCAGGGCTATCCCAGGGCCTTTTCCAGCCTGTCCTCCAATGAGCTGCTAAGGCAGGCAGTCCTCAAGGTGCTTCCTGCTCTGTATCAACAGTCCCCAGGAGAGCCCAGGCCTCTACTCTGAGGTCCAGCCCCCATCTCCAGCTGTCTTCTGGGAAAGCTTGGGAGCAGCTAGACTGGCCAGAACCAAGCCCACAGTTACCTCGGTGTCACCCCGTCCATTCTTCTCCATTTCTGCAGAGCGTACTGCATCCCAAGGTTGCTCAGTCAGGAACTCTGTACCCCCACTTGGATTCTTCCTGAAAATTCCTTCTGGAATTCTCTGCTTCCTTTCATTCCCACTCTGGCTTCTCTGGAAGCAGAACCTCCTCTCTCTGCTTCCCCTACCTATTGATGACACCTGTCATTCCTCAGACAGCAGCTGCAGCGACTTTGGCTTTTGAAATGAGAATCTGATTACATAACCCTTTTATTAAAGCCCGGGGGAAATCCTACCTCACACCGTACACAGCCAGCAAATCTAGGTGGACCATAAGGTCAAGCACCACAAGGAAAACTATAAGACTTTAGACAGCAATACAGATTAGCTTTATAACCTTGAGCTAGGGAAGGATTTCTTAAATAAGATATTAAAAATAAATAAAGGGAAATATGGGTCAATCTGACTACATTAAAATTAGTTAATTTTGTTCATTAAAAGTTATAAAAGAGAAAATAATGAGACAGGCCAAGATCTTGGAAAAGATGTCTCACACAACATGGCTACCCTGGTGCCCTCCCTGTCCCCCAGACTGGCAAAAGATGCATATCCAAAATATATTCAAAAACTCCCAAGAATCAATAAGGAAAATGCTACAACCCACAGGGAGATGGGAAAAGACCTGGGTAGGCAGTGTCATGGGGAGCACGGCAGTGACTGCGCTGCACTGAGCTGGGGGCTGTGGCTTCTGAGCCCGCGGGTGCTTTTGCCTGAGTGGCACCCACCCTCTGGTTAGCTCTGCCGTCTTGGCCTCACTGGGTCCTGATGCTGACCCCGTGGGAAGGGACTGCAAGTGCAGTGAAGTTTGAGGTGCTACCTCAGCAGAGCTGAGACTGGAGCTGAGTCTGTGGCTTTGGGGCCCCTGAGCCCACATCAAACAGAGGAGAAATGAGTCAGCAGCCGCTGGGGCTTGTCCCTTGGGGTTTCCTTTGGTGGCTGGGCAGCATGCCGTGGGCAGGGTGCAGTGATTCCTAGGGACGTGGCTCCATTTCAGGGGGTGTGAGGTGGAGGTTCTTTCTGTCCCATCCTATGCTCTGGACACCTGAGAAGCTTTAGGGCCCACTTCTGCGTGGCTGGCCATGAGCCCCTGTGAAAACACTTGTGGAGCTTCTTCCCTTGAGGCAGTCCCACAGCCTGGGTGAGAAGGGCTAGAGATAACCCACTGGTCCCTGGAAACCACACTCAGAGCTGGGGGGCATCCAGACTCCCACCTGTCCCTGGACCCCCACGAGAACCACACCACTCCCAAATATGCCTAACCCAGTGCACAGGTTTCCATATTTGGGAAATATGGTGAGCCTGTCAGTCACCAGCTCTCACCCACACCTGCCCCTCTGCCCTCCATGCTGCATTGCAGAGAGGGTGGAAGTGGGCACCCCTGCTCAGACACATGCACAGTGCACACACACTATGCAAGCAGACACACGCTTCTCCCCTCTCCCCCTTACACACACACCCTGGCCTCCCTGTCCCCTTGCACACCAAGTTCACCCATTTTCCACCTGGAGGACCCTGAAGGCCCTGCCTCAGACCTTCTGTGCCACCACTCCATGGTCACTGCTTGGTCCCTCAGCCTCCCTGCTGTGCCTGTTGCCTGGAACAGACCAGGTGCTCCCTGGGGGCTCTGTGATGGCCACTGACTATTATATGCCCTGTGCCAGGCCAAGTGTGCAGTGCTGTGGTCATCTAGGCTCATCCCTACCCTGCTGGGAGCCCAAGTCCACAGGGCACCACTGATGGTAGATGTTGGGCTGGATACAGCTGCTGTCACCTGCCAGGGACCCGCTCTGGCCAGGGAAGGGTGCTGGGGGCAGCATGGACGTGAGGAGACTGCTGCAGAGCCAGAGACAACATGATGCCAGTGGGGGTGGTCAAAGGCCCTGCCCTGCAGCTCCAAGGCCCAGAGTTTCACCGGATCCTCACCAAGCACAAGGGCTCAGCTCAGTGCAGTCACTCCAAAGTGATCACACACCCTCCTCCCAGCCCACCTAGCAACACGCTCTGTGTCTCAAGTCAGTCTGGTGCTGCCGGTTGCAAGTGACAGAGGCCTGAGGTCAGACCCCAGGACGCACCTGTTGGCTCAGGTGAGCAGCAGGTCAGAGACGAGGATCTCGAGCAGGGCACGGCTGCCAGGTCCTGGCATCGCTCTCCCTCTGTGAGCCCTGCTGGTCACTGGCCTGGTTCACACCCATTCTGCTCCTTTGTACACAGTGACCTCAGCAGCTCCAGACTCACCTTGCCCATATGTTCGGGGAAGTTTCCCAAAAGGAGGCTCAGTGAACTGGGCTGGACTGTGTGGCCTCCTCAAACCAGTCACTGTGGCCATGGGTGGAACCTGGCAGCTGGCTGAGCTAGGATCAGGGGCCTCTCCAGAGCCAGGTGGCACTGGGAGGGTAGCAGGTGCAGCTATCAGGGCGTGCTGGCCTGGACACAGGGCAAGCACCAACCAGCATAGCCACCTCTCTCCCCCACTCAGCACAGACTGGGGTGTCAACACCTGCAGGGGGGCTCTGCATTTACCCCCATGAACTCTCTGAGGTGGGTACACTGCTGCCCCCACTCTGTACTTGAGGACACAGCTGCCCCAGGGTGAGGTCACCTGTTCCAGCCTGGTGGTGACCTGCTCCTACAGCAAGGTGGTAGCAGAGCCCAGCTTCCGGGGCAGGCATGTGGCTCCCCAATGGGTGTTCCAGCCCCATGCACTGTGTGTGGCCCCGTGGGCAGTGTGGGGATGCCAGGCCCCTTCCCTCCCTGTATCCCCAGTGCTCTTGTTACACTGGACTCCAAAGGTGTCTCACACCTCAGGCATTTGCTATGTTCTTCTCCAGCCGGGAGGGACCCACCTCTACCCCTTAACTTTTAAGACCTAACCCCTACTATGGTTCTCCCAGAGGCCTCTCTGACTATACCTCCCATCCCGAGAGCCTTCTTGGCTTCCTGGCCCTCTTGTCCCAGCTTTGGCCAGTCTAGACTCAGATCTGTCATGGCCCCACGCCCGGCCTTGGAGACATAGCAGATCACTGGACACAGAGACAGGTGCAGGCACCTAGACACACACTCCTAGAGCACTAGAGGGACCCGCACAGCCTCCTCCTGGGCCTGTAAACTCAGATGCCTTCATAGGCCCAGGTGGAGGGAATAGAGAGGCCAAAGCAGGCCTGGGAGGGCAGTGAGAGCATCACTGGGGGCTGCTGAATGAGCGGCTGCAGCAAGGATGGTGCAGACAGTGGCTCCAGGTCCAATTTCTGGCTCAGTCCTGCTCCCACACATCACACGCCACCCTGGGCCCATAGCCAGGTCACTGCTGACACCCTCAAGGATGGTAGTCCTCTTCAGGGCCATGGCCTCTGGAAAAGCCATCGCTGACACCCCCTTTGTAAGTCTAGCAGCCCTTGCCCTCTATGACCCCCAGAATCAGAGCAGCAAGAGGTCCACCTCTCGGTGCCCCTGGAGGTCAGGGAAGCAGCCCAAGTTTCCTCGTGGAGCTTAGCACACATGGGCTGAAGTGGGAGCTGGACTTCTCTCCCTGCTCCTAGAGGTAATGAGGCAGCAGCCTTCTCTGTCCAGCAGTATGGGGTCAGGAGAGGCCAGCTGTGAAACAGAAGATTGAAATGTGATCCAGGGTCTCAACACACAATACCCTAAATGTTCAAGATCCAGTAGAAAATCAACTGTCCTAGCAAGAAACAAGGAAATCTCAACTTATACAGGAAAAAAAGTCTCAGTAAGGAAATAGAAGTATTAAAGAACAACCAAACAGACATTTTAGAATTAAAAAAAAAAAAAAAACTACAATAGCCAGGTTAACTCAGTAGATAGCTCCATAGAAGAACAGACGTGAAAGACCGAATAGATGAACTTAAAGACAGGACATTAGAAATTACTTGGTGTGAAAAACAGAAATAGACTGGGGTTGGAGGAGACCCTTGGGTACCTCTGGGCTATAATAAAGGTTAAACATTCATGTCATTACATTGTCAGAAGAAGAGAAAGAGGGAAAAGCTGAAAAAATTCAAAAGAAATAATAACCGGAAATGTCCTAAATTTGGCAAAGATACTGAATAAACTCCAAAGATTATAAACCCAAAGACATCCCTATCAAGACACAACATAGTCAAACCTCCAAAACCTAAAAAAACCCAAAAAACTCAAAGGCAGCCATAGAACCACCTTGTCTACAGAGGAAAACAATTCAGATAACATCGGTCTCATCAGAACTCACAAGGGCCAGAAGTAAGGGCAACATTTTTAGATGCTGAAAGAAAAGAACTGTCAACCATGAATTCTGTATCTAGTGAAATTATCCTTCAGGAATGTGGGGAAATCAAAACTTTCTCAGATAAAGGGAAAAGTAAGAGTTCTTTGCCAGCAAACTTACTCCAGAAAAAGGGCCAAAGTAAGTTCTCTACACTCAGAGAAAATGATAAAAGAAAGGATCTTGGGACATCAAGAAGAAAGACTGGAAAAAGCACAACTGTAGGTCGGTACCCTTTCTCTAAAGCTTTCTAAGTCACATTTAATAGTTGAAGCAGAATTTACAACATTATTGGATCTTTCAAGGTATGTAGAGAAAACATTTAAGGTAACTATATAATAAATGGAGAAGGGGAAAGGGACATAAAGGTAAAGTGTGGACGGCGGTAGACTTTGGTAAGTACATGAACAGGTGTGATGGAGTTCCTAAGAGCAACCACTGGGCATGGGGCTGCTGGTCACTGTCACAGGCTTCTCGGCGCCTCCATCTCTCTGTGACCTTTCCACGTGACCTCTCCGACCCAGGGCAGCCGGGCTGACCATGTGCCAAGCTTTCCCTAAGGAAACTTGTTCAACAGAGAGGACCACTGGGCAGGTAAGGGCAGTGACTGTCCCCTTTTCATAGATGAAGAAACTGAGGCATGAAACAGGGAAGCTGCTTTGAATCTCCACAGGCCACATCACAAAGACTCCTTGTGATGAAGCATGGGGCAGAGGCAAGTCCTGATCCCCACTGCTAGCCTCCTCCATGCTTTGTCATGGGGGACTTTGTGATTTTTCTAACTTACCACGAGCTTTGCACATGACACTTATTCCCTGTTCTGATGACTCTTCCTTCTCTGAGGTCACCCCACTGACCTTCCTCTTCTGGGAAGCTTGCCTGAAGCACCCACCCGCCCTGCTGGGGCAGGAACAGCACTGGGCTCATGGGTGCCCCACCACATAGCGTTAACCACTAGAGTTGGCTGGCAGGGCCACCAAGCCAGGCTGTCCCATGTGAGGGGTGCCAAGGAACAGTGCGTCTCTCCTGAGACCAGATGAGCAGCCACACAGCCTGCGCGGCACAGGGCAGGGAGGCAGGGAGGGGTTAGGGCCTGAGCACCCTCCACCTGACTCCAAGTTCCATGCCCTGGAAACCCCACCAGGGAGGCAGCACTTTTCTTGGCTCAAGGGACAAACACCAAAATGATTCAAAATACTGAATAGCCAAAGCTGGGTGTGGTGTGCACATCTGCAGTCCCAGCTACTCAGGAGACTAAGGTGGGAGGATCCCTTGTCCCCAGAAGTTTGAAATCCAGACTGGGCAACATAGTTAGGCCTCATCTCTAAAAAATAAAAATAATTAACAGAGTAAACATCAGACATAAACCATGGGTGGGACAGCACAGATGTATGCTGGCTGAAACCCCCCTTTACTTTTTCCAAAGGGACATTCACTGACTTAGTTCTCTGAAAGACACAGGCCACTGGCTTCAGGAAAGGCTGGATCCAGGGACTCCAATAATGTCACCAGGCATTCCTGGTTGCATCTCCTTCTATGAGTGTCCTCAGGTGTGCTCTCCCAGCCAGCTGGCCAAGATGGCCTGGCAGCTCATTGTGCTTACTGGAGCCACAGACTGACCACGTGTAGCAGGAAAACACAAGGGACTCTCTCCAGCCTGGAACAAATTATAGAACCTCCCCCCAACACACACCAGCTGCACTCACCTCTCAACAACACGCTATAAGGTGAGGGCAACTGCTCTGCTGTCGCCGCTGCTGTTTCCAAACCCTCAACCCTCCAAGTTGTCTGGCTTTTTTATAAACAGATACTTTAATTATTAAAATACACACTCATGGTAAAAACAAACAAACAAGCAGTGTAAAAAAGGGACACATAATAGAGTCAGCCTCCCTCTAGCCCCAACTGGACATCTCCTATGCCCTTGCAGAGACCTAGGAATATACTCCACATTTTCTCTCAATATATCTTTTGAGAAAAAGTGGTGCTTTTTTTTTTCTTTTACCAAGAGCTTTTTGGGGGTCATTCCACAAGAGCAGCCTGGAGATCTCTCTCTCTCCTTCCCCACACCTCTTCCCTTTTCTTTCCTCTCTCCTTCCCTTCTTATTTATTTCCCTACAGTGCCGGGCAGGACCCTTCAACATACAGCTCCATGCACCCTTACACTGGGACACACGTGTGTAAGCACCACAAAAGCAAAAGGGCCCTTCCCCTCTCCCTACTGATAAGCGACCACAAACACCCCTCCCACACAAGAACCACTGCCCTGGCTCCCAGCACTGAGGCTCGCCTTGCCCATCTTTGGTCTTTGAACTTCACATCAATGGAGTCAGGCCACATTGTGGCAGATACACCCAAGTCCAGTCACAAGTGATTCCTTCCTGCAGAGCGTGACAGCTCCTAACAGCTGGCAGGCGGAGGTGAAGGGCCAGTTCTCTCACGACTATGCTATGTCGCAGAAGAGATGCCCTCGCTGGCTCTGAGGAAGTGAGTGCCACGCTGAAGGAGGGTGAGTCATGAGCCAGCAGATGGCTGTGGCCTCTAGGAGCTGGGGTGACAGTCAGCAAAAACAAGCTAACAAAAGAAACAGTCCCTCTGACCTACAGCTAGCTGCAAGAAAAGGGATTCTGCCAACATCCAGGTGAGCCTGAGAGCGGAGCCCTCGCTCTAGGGAGGGACACAGCTGGGCCACACCTGCGGCCCTGAGCAGGGGACACAGCCAAGCTGCACCAAGCTCCAACTCATAGAAATGCAACAACACGCGTGTGCATCTGTGAGCTGCCAATCTGTGGTCACGTGTCAGGAAGTGGATGCTAACGAACTGCGAGCCGCTCTCTGGGTCCTCAGGCCACAGGTGTCCGTGAGGCCCCCCGACATGGTCCCACTGCGAGCCACTCTCTGGGTCCACAGGCCACAGGTGTCCGTGAGACCCCCCCCCCCGACGTTGTCCCACTGTGAGCCACTCTCTGGGTCCTAGGGCCACAGGTGTCCGTGAGGCCCCCCGACGTTGTCCCACTGCGAGCCGCTCTCTGGGTCCTCAGGCCACAGGTGTCCGTGAGGCCCCCCGACGTGGTCCCACTGCAAGCCACTCTCTGGGTCCTTAGGCCACAGATGTACGTGAGGCCCCCCCGACGTTGTCCCACTGCCAGCCACTCTCTGGGTCCTCAGGCCACAGGTGTCCGTGAGACACCCCTGACGTTGTCCCACTGCGAGCCGCTCTCTGGGTCCTCAGGTCACAGGTGTCTGGAGACCCCCCAACATTGTCTCAGAGCCCCAGCACATTCTCTTCCGTGCTGTGTCAGGTTTCACCCTACGAAAACTTCAGCTGAACTGTGCCACTATCCATGGACATTGGGTTGTTCCAGGCCATATGAATGTTCTTTTATTTATTTTTTAGAGAACTCTGGGGCATCAGTCCAGTAAGAGTGCTGTGTCAGTGTGCATGGATTGTACGAGAGCTCCCCAAACCATTCTGCACAGCAGCTGAATGATCTCTCGCACCCCTGACAGCTGTGCTGCGTGCCCTATGCCGTCTCTCCCAGCACCGGTGTGCCCTTCCTTTCCAAGCCCACTGTCAGACGGTCAGTTATAAAGTGTTCAGAGGCATTTCTTAGTGGTTTTGCCCTGCATTTCTCGGGTAAGTCATGGTGAGGCGGAATGTTTTTTCACGTTTGTTGGTCTCCCTTGTGTGTGTGGGGGGGTGGTGTTTCTCCTTTGCTAGCTTATTTTAAAAAAATTTCCTCTTTAGCACCAAACTGCAGGGAAAGAGAAATCCTCTTCCTGAGGTGAGCGCTGCTGGGCATTTCGTGGGCTACAGAAGTGATGGGAACAGAGGAAGAGGGAGCTGAGAGGTGAAAGGAATGTGCCCAGGACGTGAAACTCCTGGAGTCAACTGTACCTGAAGCTGGCTGTGCCTGACTTTTCTGTCAGGAGACCTGAGCACACCTGCTGCCAATCCCTTTGAGCTGGGATCCCATCACCAGTGCTAGCGGGGTCCTACTCTGTCCCTCTCAGGGTCCCAGCCTGCGCAGTCTCTGACTCTCCAGGGTACTGGCATTCTCGAGCCTCACTGTGCTCTGCAACAGAGCAGGAAAGGGTAGCAGGGGCTCTGGGAATCGCAGGGAGGGCACTGTATCTCCCTGCTGCTGGCCTCCACCCTGCTTCATCACTGAATGTGTTTTGAGGCTGAATAACCATGTAATTGGTTCATCCATTGCATAGTCAAACTCTGGCAAATATATTTTTCATAATTAGTTGATGTTTATATAATAGGAATAGCCAGCCCATTAAATTTAATGAGGCAGGTCATCACACATGAGAAGGAGGTGTTTTTCCTTAAGGACAACCTGGCTTTGGGTGCGCTGGCTCCAGGGCTGGGAGGCACAGGGGCTTCCTGTGTGTGGGTGTGTCCTGGGGGAAGGGGACACACAGGGGGCTGCAGCCCCTGCATCTGCCACCTCCTGCCCTTCTACACTTTCTCCACTGGGCACCATCCTACCATGACATTTCTATCTGGTTTGTCCCCCCCACGAGAGCAAGTTTTCCTCTCTGTTGCCATATTTCCGATGTCCAGAACAGTGACCAAGTGACTGCCCATCTCAGGGGCTTAGTGCAGACGTCTCCTGGGTGCCACTGCCTTCCTAAGGTCTGCAGAGTCTCCCATCTGTCCCTGCCCAGCTTCTCCTTTGCAGCAGCCTGTATTCCCCCCAGTTCACCTGCTGAGCGGGTGGGACAAGCACCTTCTTCAAGAAGTTCAGGCTCCGTCTAGGGACTGGGTAACACGGACTGAAGCCCCCAGACCTGCTGGAAGACAGGGTCCCTGTAGAAGGCCACCTGTACTCAGGAGGCACCTACCCTGGAGGATATATATACACACACACATCTATGTGCGTGTGTTTCAGATTAGTTTAAAACAATGGAAAATACAGTTACAAAAATGAAAACAAAATATCCATAATCATGTTCTCCAGAGAAAAGTATGGTAACATTTTGACACAGAATCTTTCTGGCCTTTTCCTTTGGGTGTGTGTATATTTTTACATGTATTTAGGTAATGCTTTTTTCATCTAAGACATGAAACCCGAGAACGGGCTCATACGGTACACACGACTTCCCGAGCAGAGCTCTGCTGTGAGTCAGAAACTGCACTCCACCACTCTCGTGGCTGTCCATGGATGTGCATTTTATTTGATATTTCTTTTCTCGTGTGGGCATTCAAGTTATTTACAATAGTTTGCCACTATTATAGACACCAGTGGTGTGACTCTGGAGTCCCACCCACTTGGGAGGCTTAGAGGGGAGGATGGCTTGAGCCCAGGAGTTTCAGGCTGCAGTGAGCTGTGACTGCACCATTCCACTCCAGCCTGGGTGACAGTGGGACCCTGCCTCTAAAAGGAAAAAGAAAAAGAAAAGGAAATAAAACAAAACAAAACAAAAATCCCTAAAATCGCCCCATATGCACAAAGCAGTCACATCACCTGGCCACCTCTGGCTCAGACCTCTGGCCTTGGCCTCACTTCTTGAAAGAAGCTCTCCCTGATCACGTAGCCTGGGGACCCCCTAACCCTAACCCTATCCTGCCCTAACCCTAAACCCCCTACAGCCATCTGGAATATTCTCTTTCCTGCTAGATTCCACACCCAAGAGGAAATGGACTGGAACTCCCACGGCCTTGCCAGAACCTAGGACATGCTAACAACAATGCCAGCTCAGTGGGCCCCTGAGCAGCCACCTCTGAGGCAAAGATGAGCCTGCAGGACATCTGTTAAGGAGTGCCCTGGGGTCAATACCCGTGTGGTAAGGGAAGCAGAAGAGCTGGACAGCCACTGCAACGCAGGTTAAAAGGCCATGCCCAGCTTGGGTGCAGCAGTTCTCCAGGCCCTTCCTGGGAGGAGGGTTCACAGTCTGCAGGCAGCACCCTGGCAACTGGCTCTGAGGGGATTTGCGTGGTGGTCCCCTGCACCTGCCACTCGGCACT
This sequence comes from Galagoides demidoff, assembly GCA_963574575.1. Taxonomy (NCBI): domain Eukaryota; kingdom Metazoa; phylum Chordata; class Mammalia; order Primates; family Galagidae; genus Galagoides; species Galagoides demidoff. Next base: position 74,399 of record CAUYQV010141483.1, read on the forward strand.
CACCAGTGCTAAGCATGGCCACAGCCAGTCATTGCAGTCCCCTTGGGGATGCCACCAAACAACAGCCTTAGAGGTCCAGGGACTGCTCAGGGCAACCCAGGGGACTCAAAGTTGGGGACCGGTCTGCAGTTCACATGCTCTGGCTGCCAATCTTCCCCTGTGCTGTGGAGGGCACTCCAGGATTGAGTCAGAAGGGAGGAGGCTGAGCAGGTGCCAGGATGACAGCCCAGGACATACCACCTGGCACACTCTACTTCCTCAGGACCAGTTCTCAGAATCAGAACTGCTGGGCAGGTGGGTACATTCTGTCTCTAATGACCACTCTGGGTTTGGCTATTTCTCTTTCCTTCTGCTAATTTGGCTTCATGTATTCTGAAGCCCTGGTGTTAGGTGCACTGTGTTTTTTTTATTTAGAGTTTCTATGTCTTCCTGGGAGTGGTCCCATTATTATGCAAAACGTCCCCTTTGTTAATCATAATACCTCATCTCAGCTTACTTTGTTTGATATTAATACAACACTCCAGCTTTCTTACAATTGGCAGGTATATCCTTTTCCATTTTTTAATTGTCAATCAACTTGTGCCTTAATAATTAAGGAGGTGATGGCTTTTGTAAATAGCATACAGAAGGATTTGGGGGTTTTGCCTTTTTTTTTTTTTTAATTCACATTTACAGACTTTAAAAGGCATTTGATGCATTTCACCAAATTGTCCTCCCAGGAAGTCACAGTGGTCCACCTCTTGCAGCAGTGGCCACAGTGACTGCCCTGTCCCTGCCTGGGTGCTCCCACCCTCTCCCAGCCCTGGAGTCCCTGCATCTGCCCCTGGGGGTGGCAGCGGTGATGAAAGGATGACATGGTGGCTAGTGGCTCAGGCAGGGCAGTCTCTCCCTCCTCCTAGTTGCTGCCCCAGGGTTCACAGCCACCTTGCTGGAGCACCCAGCTTGGATCCTGGCCTGGTATCACTAGACCTCTCCAGGCCAGTCTGATGTGGGAAGGAAGGAACTGCAGCCATTTCTGCCAGGACCACCTTCCCCATCTCTGGAGCCAGGCCAGGGCAAACGGTAGCAGGACTGGCCCCCTTAGCAGGGTCCCTGGAGTACACAGCCAGACCCCTGCCTACAGCAGCGGGTGCAGTACCAGGCAGATTGACTTTGGTGCCAAGCTGCTTCAAGTCCAGCCCTGGCTTTTATGCTGCAAGGTCTTGAGCTATTTGCATCCTCTGTGCCAGAGTTTCCTCATCTATAAAATAAGGATGATGTTAATAACAGCAGCAGCTACCCTACAGGTTGTGTGAGACGTCTAACAAGGGAATGTTTGTGAAAGGCGTGGCACGACGGCTAGCACTATTGTCTGACTGTTGGTGCTATTCCCTCCATCTGCCTACTCCCTGCCAGTGGGAGGCAGAAGCACACACCCTCACTCACACTGCCCACGCACAGGCGCACGTGCCTGCTCACAGACCTGCCCCAAACAGTGCCACTAACCTGCCTGCTCCCCCCTCCACATAGGTGGGGCATGTGGCCGCTGCCCACTCGGTTCAGCCATGGGAGGCGCTGAGAAGGCTGGAGGATAGAATGGGGACACAGGGTCTTCCTACCTTCTCCACACTGTGGCCACTGTGTCTCTTCTGTGGCTCCAGCTCCCCTGAGGGAATGGTCTCAGCTCCCACCAGGGGATCCTGCCTCTTTGCCCCCACAGGCCTGGGAGACATGCTTATGCACACACACCCCCTGGACATTCACACCAATGCACACATGTTCATACATGCTCCTGCACAGACCCAGGGAGAGGAGTGCATGTGTCATGTGCATAGCCAGGAGCTCATCCCCCGTCCAATCCAAAGCCCCCAGAAAGAAATTAGGTAGAGAAACTCAGACAAATATTTAAACAAACTCTGCTCCTTCAGGGGTGCGAGGGTTTGGGGAGCAGAACCTACTGACAAGAGCGTCCAGAACTGGCCTCTGTCCACAGGTGAGGGCTGTGGAGACTCACAGAAGAGCCGCCAGCATCTACCCGTGAGTGTGCCTGGGGGCAGAGGGGCAGAGGGGCAGAGAGGTGGTAAATGCTCCACTTCCAACTGGAGTTCCTGAAACCTTCCCCGCCCAACCTCTGTCCCGGGCATAGGCACATGGGGTTCATCTCCTGCCCCTACAGGACCCTGTGGCACTGCAGCCGGGCCTAGGGCAGCTCCTGGGTGGCCTGAGATGGGTCAGTAGAAGCCAGAATGCTCCTTGCTGGGCAGGAGTCAAGCCTGCCAGTGCAGGAAGACAGGCAGGGTGCTACGTGCCAGACAGCCGTCTCAGTCCCTCCCATGACAGCACTCTCTTCTGCTATAGTGACAGGTATGGATCCCAAAAGAGAAGTCACCAGCCCAGGTAACTGCAGGCTTGGCTGAGCTGGGTGCACAGCAGCCGCTCTCTGGCTCCTTGCCCTGGCTCTGCATGCGCCTGCTGCCTCTACTTTGCCTCCCGTGCAGGTGATGGTGAGGGTGGGGGACATGAGTCCCTGCCTGAGGGCTGAGGGAGGGGTGTCCTCCAGAAAAGTTGAGAAACCATTTCTAAAAGATAGGTGAATGCTGAGTGGGCCACAGGTGTTCTCAACAAATCCTGACATTACTTTAGCTGTTCTGCAGATGAGGAAACTGAGGGTTATGCCTAGGGGACTTGCTGACCCTTGGTGGCAGCTGAGTTGGGTTGTATGGCAGGCCTCTGGCCCACTGCAACCTCGCTCTCGTTATGCACACCATGCCCCTTGCCTGAGCCCCTGTGTGAATGTGTTAAGGCACCATCCCTACCTAGAAATAGCAGGTGTGGGAAGCACTGAAGCTGGTGATGGTCCTCAGTCTCCTTCACCCATCAGACCTGTGATAACTCCCTCCCAGTACCAAAGACTGCAAAGGGGGCGTCCCAGTCTCTCCTCCTGGCCGCTGCTGTGAGTAGCTTGCAGGCTGTACACCGCCGTACTGCCTGTGTCAGGAGGGCTCAGGGGCTCCATGGCAGGCTTGACCCTTGAGTAATGCTGAAAGGAGAGCACACGGTCCTGGCACGAGGTGTAGGGGAGGGCAAGAGCCTGAAGGAAGCGGGCTAGAGCCTGGGGCAAGGGCCAGGAGCTCCGGAGCCAGAGGTGAAGGTGGGGAGTGGACAGGCCAGCTGGCCTGGGTAGGGCAAGTCTTATTCCCAAGACAAAGTAGAACTTTATGAACATTCAGCAAGATCCCTGGAGAGATGTGTGAATATGGAGGTATGGGGGAGGTCCAAGGCTAAGGACACCATGGGGAAGAGGGGCAGGAGAAGACAGGCCCAGGCAGCTGAGAGTGAGAGCTTGCACATGGAGTGGTCAAGGAGAGGCCTTGGGGCTTGGCGCCTGTGGCTCAAGCGGCTAAGGCACCAGCCACATATACCTGACCTGGTGGGTTGGAATCCAGCCCGGGCCCACCAAACAACAATGATGGCTGCAACCAAAAAAATAGCCAGGTGTTGTGGTGAGTGCCTATAGTCCCAGCTACTTGGGAGGCATAGGCAGGAGAATTGCTTGAGCCCAGGAGTTGGAGATCACTGTGAGCTGTGATGCCATGGCACTCTACCCAGGGCAACAGCTTGAGGCTCTGTCTCAAAAAAAAAAAAAAAGGAGAGGCAATGGGTTCTCATGAGCACATCAAGAGCCTCTGCCTAGGGCCCACACCCTGTGTCTGCAGCCTGTGCCTGCTCCTAGCTCTGCTCTTTGTTGGGGTGAAAACTGCACACTGATTTGTGGGCCATTGAGGCCAAACACACACCCTTATAGGATGAGCTACCATGGAACAATGAAACAAAAGGATAAGGAGTGCTCACTCCCGAGACTGTGGAGCCTGGAGAGCCCAGGGAGGGAGACGGGGCCACCTGGAGGGACTGCATGGCCCAGCCAGCCACTGTGTGTGAGGCCTTTAGAGATCACCCATCCGCAGGACCTACCAGGCCCAGGCCAGAGGCTTCTGCCCCAGCAGAACCATGAGCCCCACAAAATGGGGGTTGTTTTACACCAGGAGGTCTGTCACTCAGACAGAGCAAGCTGGACAGGCTCACGTGGTCTCCGACCCACCGGTATACTCTGCTTCCCACCTGGAGCCCCTGCCCCCACTGGTGCTTGAAGATGAGGATGGACATCTGAATGTTACTCCTGTAAGGTGTGAAGCTAGACAAGACCCTGGAAGATAAGGCTTCTGAGGGGCTCTCAGAAGACAAGGCTTCTCAGAAGGGCCTCAGCACTTTCCCGCTTTGATATCACCAAAAAGGTCTGTAAGTAAGGTGACCTGTGACCCTGTGGGTTAGGTGCAGAGTTCCCTGAAGGGCTCAGCCCCGGGTGCCTGGGGCACTCCAGCATGTGCACTCTGAGAGGTTAACCTGGAACTTCTAAAGCAATGGTTCTCAACCTTCCTAATGCCATGATATATTTTCATTGTTACAAAGGGGTTGCGACTCACAGGTCGAGAACCGCTGTTAAAGAGATGGAGCCCACAGACCTGTTCTCCTAGCCAGCGTGCAGTTTGGTTGAATAAAACTGCTGCCTGAATTATGAATTCTGAATTATGAATTCTGAATTATGCTGCCTGCCCAGACAACAGGACACTCCCAAGCCTCAGCCCTCCCTGGAGTTCTGAGTGTGAGAATTTGGGTTGAGCAGAGCCATTTCTGCTACAAAGGCTGATTGAAGACTGCACGCTTTCAGCTCCAGATGGCTTGGGAACCTTAACAGGAAACCCAAGGTCACCAGCAGAGCTGTTAGAGGATCCCAAGCTCCACCCCGAACTCTTGCTGCAGAGTGCAGTGAGGTCAGGGATGTAGCCAAAGGTCACAAACTGGAAGGGCAACATTTGGACACCAACTAAGCAGAGCACGTCCCAACCCGGGTGTCGTCTGCCCTTCTCAATCCTTGCCTGCTCATTTTGGTCAGCAGATCACCAGCCCCCAGGTCAGAGAGTCGTGCCACCAGCAGCCTGCAGTGGCAGTATGCCTTCCACTGACTGCGGCACTATCTGGCACGCAGCCCTCCTTACGCCACCGCCCACCTGAGATCTGACAGTGTCCCTCTGGGACAGCCCACCTGGCTCTGAGCCCACCTTGGCTCAGCCCACCTGTCCCACTGGGACAGCCCACCTGGCTGTCTGCAGCTTTGTCACCTGTCTTGCCCCTACATCTGATCCGCTCTACCCTGCCTCTGGCCTGCCTTCAACCCTCTTCAGGAAGCTGCTGCCCTTCCTGTGCTGCCCCTCAGCCCTCCTCACCCTGCTCTGGGCGGCCTTGCTGCTGCGCTGCTTTGTGGTCCTCATGCCATCTCTTTGCGAGGCAGGGCACTCCCTGAGGGGAGCAGCCTCTCTCATTCGGCTCGGCTTCACCAGCGCCCAGCAGAGCAGGCAGTAATGATTGTTTGCTAGCGAGTAAACGACCGGAAACAGAGACATCTGCTTTATTTGTCTCCGGACAGTGGCACATACTGTTTCCCAAGTGCACGGCAGCTCCAACTCAGAGGCATAGTAGGTGCCCAGCAGGAAATGGCAGGGCACAGGGGCCTAGGCCTCTGTGGACTGTGGTCCCATGATTGGTCCTTTCTTCAGGGCTCCAAGCACCGCCAGGGCCAGGCATGGTGGCTGCTCCTCAGCCCTGCAAAGAGAACAGGCCAGAGCTCAGTCAAGGCCCTTCTGCCCAGAGACCCACAGCTGCTGGGCTCTCAGAGCTCCTGACAGACGGCCCGGCAGCTGCTTCACTGTGGCACTAACCACGTGGCTTCCCTTCTTACCACAGGCACCAGTGCACAGCCGGGGACAGGCCCTCACTCAATACATTTGACACTAGTGAACACCACCCTCTCCACTCCTCAGAGCCTATGATGACGTGTTGGACACAAAACTTGGTGGCAAAACAGGCGCAGGCCCATTCTACTCTGCTTTGCCCAGGTCTCCCGTCTCGTCTCTTATTTAACAACTGGGAACTTTCTGGCTCAGAGAGAGGCCAATGGTGTGGACATCAAAGCCAGATCCCTGCTATGACGTCTACACACAGGCCTACATCTCTGGGTCTAGGCCTCTCCTGAGGAGGGGAAGTGGTGCTGCCCCACCCCCAACCCCCGACCACACAGGCCTTTGACCATGCCACCCAGACCCTTCTGGAAGCAAATCTCTCCCAGGCATCCTTCCTACCACCCTCCTGGGCTCTGCTAGGAGCTTTCTGAGGGGAAGGGTGGCAGAAGGTGGCATGAATTCCTTAGGCACTAGCCACATCTCATGCACAGGGTGCCACTTGAGTGTCTGGGCAGGAGACTCTGAGGGAGCCAGGTGGGACACTCTGTCCCCAGACACAGACTGCAGACACAGAACAGGGGGCAGGGGGCTGGCCTCTGCTGTTGCCAGTTGCTCAGTCTCCAATTTCCTCTTTTATAATGTTGGAGGAGGGCTGGGAAGGAGTCAGCTGGGCCTGGCAGTGTCCCAGAGCCTCACTCAGGGTGCTTGGGCTGCAGAGAACACGCTGGATCTAATGCAATCTGTTGTCCCTTGTAATCACATTTTTGCCTTGGTGCAATGAAGACACATGGAGGAGACGTGCGGGTAAGATGTGTTCTTGCTGGGGGCGGAGAGGTGGCGCTGGGTGGAAAGGACAGAGTCCAGGGCTATAGGCCTGAGGAGTGGGCTCTGTGAAGTTAGGGTGTTAGAATTAGCTCAGGCCTCAGGTTGGGGAGAGGACTTGGGGGCACACCTTCAGCTGACATGGTGTGGTCTAGCCCAGTTTGCCAGCTCCCAGCTCCTCCTGCCCAGGCCTGCAGGGATGCACGGTGCCCTTCCTGCTCAGCTGGAAATAGCAAGCTGCTTTCTGAGCTCCATGTTCCTGCCCAAGGTGTTACCCTCATACCTGCCCCATGTGGAGTTGCCACTGGGCTCTGGTTGTGAAGGGCAGGGTGGCCTGCCATTCAGACAGGCATGAAAGGGGCAGAGCTGTGGCCTGAGGATGCTCTTACAAAGAGGCCTGGGCTTCAGGACCTTGTGCGGTTCAGTGGGGGAGAGAGACGGCCCTTGGACATGGCCCGCAGCACAGGGCCTCCGACCTCAGCTTTTTTAACCATGAGCACCCAAAGCACTTTATCTCCTCATCTGGCAATTGGGAAAGAAGGCCCGTCCCACCACCTTCTCCATATGTTTTAACAAACGTGCCGACTCTGGTGAAGTCCAAGCTGGGAGCCTCCAGAGGGAATGATGCTCCCCTAGGCAGGAAGTGATGTGCTGGGTGGGAGAGGGGCCAGGCACACCCTGGAGCAGCCTCAACTGCCTCAGAAGACACTGCTGGGGCTGGAAGAGAGGACTGGGGTGGGGGAAGTGGGGGGTGGAGGTGAGAGGAGATGAGTAGTCCCAGCTGGAGAAAATGGACTGGGCCCGGCTTTGCTAGTTGGGGGACTGGTGAGCACCTGCAAGCTGAGCTGGGAACCCCACAGGGAGGCCAGGCAGGCCTCTCACCTCTCAGACAGGTGCCAGGTGCCAGGCTGGGGGGCAGGAGGTCTGGATGGCTCTACCTACGCCCACCCCTCCTCCAGCCGTCCCGTCCTTGCATGACTCCTGCCTGCACTTGTGGCCCTCCTACATGGAGGGCATGTGTACGCCCTTGCTAGGGGCCGGCCCCTTGAAGGTGGGACGTGTCTTAACCTGGTGCTGCTCCTGGCCCAGCCTAGGAAGGTGAAGCTAACAGGAACCACCTCTTCCTTGTCTAGATACTGAGGAGGGCAGCCGGTGGAAGGCAACCTTGAAGACCCAAGCCTCAGACTCCCTCCCCCTCAACAAGTTCAGAGACCTCTAGCAAGGACAGCACAGCAATCTTTGCTCCCACAGGTGCCCAGGCTCTGGAGCTTACCTTGCGGGCAGCACTCACACAGTGCTGGTAGGCCTTGACCAGGTCTGAGCACAGCAGCACCTCATGCAGGTGGTCTCGGTAGCAGCGGAGGATCTGGGCCTGCAGGCCCGAGCACACGGGCTCCACCCTGCGCGGCCTGCGGGAGGAAAGGGCTTGGTATTCAGGTCACACTCGCCCAGCACTGACCTGGCAGATGCTGAGCTAAGCACCTGACCTCCACTGGCATCCCTTTAACTCTCCAAGAAAAGAGAGTTTCCCATTCTAGGAATGAGAGGCTCACGGGAGTCAAGTTGGAGCTGGTGGCTCAGGACCACACAGCAGTGGACGCTGAGCATTTGGGCTGCAGGTCTGGGGCTCCATACCTGGCTCCTTCCCTGCATCCCATGAGAAGAACCTGGTGGTTGGACCCCAGAGGGAGGACCCCCATGATGACAGACACCCCTGGGGCACCCTCACCCGTGGCCCTCACAGCTGTGCGCAGGTCAACTGCTTCCCAGGGCTCTTCTGTGCCTGTGATTTACCCATGACTATAACCACGTGATTTACACACATTCACACAACTTTTTCTCCTGATTTTAAAACTAATACTTACATAACAAGGACAACAGAAAATCTACAGAAATATCTAAAAAATAAATAAAATATTTTCTGAATCTCACTTCTTAGAGATAATCTCAGTCATCTTTCAGGGTACTTTACTACATTTTTCCCCCCTTTATCAAAGTAGTTTTAGAATCAACAAAAAATGAGTATGTTTAAAATGTGCAACAAAAACAAATGACGTAAAAAGTGAAATATGTGTTATGTTAGATTTGATCACCAGCCCAGCTTCCTTGGGGAAATTTCTGATTGGTTTGCCTCTTTCCAGGTTCTCTGGCCACACCCCCCACATACACACCAAACATGTGCGCACATGCGTGCGCGCGTGCACACACACACACACACACATATACCCACTTACACCCTGACACACACAGCTGCTGACACACCCTGGTGCAGACACCCACCACTCACACCCTGGCACACTTACATACACACACCTGCTCACACTCACACTCTGGCACTTACACCCACTCATGCTCACACCCTGGCACAGTCACACACACCTCACACCCTATGACACATACACTCTGACCCCACAAACTGTGACACATGCCCGCATGTGCGGCACTTGCCGACACCCCCCCTCAGCTCTCCTTGTAGCAGCTCCCTTTTTCTTATGAGGAAACTACAGCACAGAGAAATGAAGGCCGCACAGCTGGGCAGTGAGAGGCAGGTTTGCTGATTGGCACGATTTTGGTTGTACTGTTTCTACTGGTTTGTTTTCTGGCGAGTTTTGAAGCCGTGCTCACACACCACCCTTCTTGGCCGCAGACTGCCTGCAACACCTGATAGTTATCAGAATTCAACCCTGCTCGCAGCTGAGGGCATCAGAGGGAGCTATTACAATGCAGAAAACCACTATAGTAGTAAAAGTCATCTTTATGCCAGCCCTACCAGGCACAGAAGGAGGCCTGTGGCCATACCCTCCCACTCATGGCCTCTCTGCTTGTGGCCCGCAGCCGTGTGGTAGATGCTGGACCGGACAGCACCATTTCTACTCTAAGTAACCCACACAAGTGGAGTTCAGCAGCTAAGGCAGCAGGCAACACAGCGGCAGCTCAGGACGCAAGACCCTGTTATGCCTGGTCACTCCAGAAGTCTGGAGGTTGGCACTTTCTATACTGCTGACCCAGCTCAGCGATGTTACCCAGGCCTGGGGGTTCCCCTTCTCCTCCTGTGCCATCCCTAGACCACCATCTGCAGGCACCATCCCCTCCACAGGAGAGCAGGGAGGAACAGGCCACTCTGCAGTCTCATTTTGTGAGGCAGAAGAATCTTACCCTAAAACCTCACTCCCAGCTTCCTTCTGTACCCACTGGCCACAACAGGGTCAAAGGCCCACCCCAAAACCATCACCAACGAGAAGAGTGAGATTACCGTGTTTAGCTAAGACCAGTACACAGCTCATCTCCAGGGCATGAACTAAATACAGTCCAGAGCAGTGTTTTCAACCTTTTTTATCTCACGGCACACTTGAACTTACAGTTAAACTTCCATGGCACATTTAAATTATGTTGATCAAAAAAAAAAAAGTAAAAAAAAAAAGAATATACTTACTATACTTTGAAGTTCTTTTGTTCAGAAATAATCAACAATCTTTTAAAAATTTTTGCAGCACACCTAAGTTCCTAGCACACCTGTTGAAAATCACTAGTCTCGATGGTTTGTAACCGAGGTCAGGGAGGAACGGGTGTGGGTACAGGGCAGTTGCCCAGTGGGGCCATGTAGCCATGAGGGAAAAGGGTGTGACAGGAGAGAGGGCCTTCCCATTTCCAGGGAGGCCACACTGGCCCAACCTTGGCCTGGTCCATTAATCTCACTCTGCTTTGGCTCCTGAGGTCACAGATATGATTCACGTCTGGGCTGCACAGACCAAGGCTCTTCTCCACACTGACCTCCCACCCTCGGATGCAGCCCTTTCCTCCCAGGCCTTTGCAGCACCCTCCACTGGCTTCCTTCCCACCTGCTGCCAGAGGCAGCTGAGGCACTGTCAGCTGAGACCCCAGGGCCTCTCTGAAGGCTTATGAATGGCTCCACTTCCGTATTTAAGAACTTTCTGATGTGGATATGTCTAGTTGTAGGTCTTTTAAAGTTGCTTTTTCCTTAGGGGACAGCTGCCCTTGACAGCATTTCATCTCAGACAAGTCTTCTCTGAGACTGTGGACCGCCTAGGTGCCGACTCTTCTGATGAGCCTTTCAGGATCTTTAAGGCACAGTTTAGACCTGGACCTTCTGCCTTCCATCCACTCCAACTACATCTCCTCTTTGTTCCAGGGGTGTCTGACCTTTTAGATTATCTGGGCCACACTGGAAGAAAATCAGTCATCTTGGACAACACATTAAATACGTAAACACTAACGAAAACTGATGAGCAAAAAAAATTCTGTGCATAATTTTTGTGATTATCTGCCACCACAGATAAGCAAAAAAAGTCTTTACTTAATCTGTATGCACCCCACAGGCTGTGGGTTGGTCACTCCTGCCAGACTCTCCAACCTTGCAAGGTGTGGCATGCCATCTTTCCCCCTTGCAGGGTAAATCCTGCAGGTTAATCCTAATACCTCAGGGGCACTGCCAGCCCTCCTGGGTTCTTTCCTCTTGCCCATGTTGCAGTCTCTTCCTACCAGCTTCTCGTCTTCCATCCTTCCCAACCATGCTGCCCCTCTGGAGTCAGGCTCCCAGGCAGGCACAGGTTCTGACGCACCCCCTGCTCCACTCCTTTGAAGCAGGGCCCCAACCCTGCCACCGTGGGGCCCTGGTGACCCTGGCCCCAGGCTGCACTGTGCTGGCCAGTGGGTATGCGTCAGACCTCTGTGTTGGGGCAACATTCCAGGTTCAATAACACAGAGCTGTCATGAGCTATAACTTTCTGTGGGGCGCACTGACCCACGTGCAAAGAAGAGCCTTGGACGAGACAGGCGCAGGCACAGAGTCCCAGCCTCAGGCATGTGACCAACTATCCTGGAGCAAGAGCTCAGTCAGCTGACCTTGCCCTGTGCAGACACACAACACAGAAACTGACACTTTGTAGACCATAAAGGAACACACGGGGCTCTGTTCCCTCCTCACAGGTTCTCCTACAGCTGCAGGTCCCTGCACACAGGCCCCTGTGCACTTGTGACAAACCTCACAGAATCCCCACTGGACACCAGCTCAGGAGAAACTGGGCCTTGGGGAACCCTATCCCTCTACCCCAGTATCACCGCCAGGTTGATATTGGAGCCTCCTTCCTCTGAAATTTATCAGGGATAATACTAGGGGACAGCATGGTAGGCAAATGTCAACTGGAAGAAATGTCACTCACTTGTCTACAAAAAGGCTATAAGTGGGATAAGGCAGGGAAGGCACAGCTCCTGAAATGAGAAGGTTCTCTGAAGCCAGGCAGGGCTAGGCCTAGAGTCAAACTATTCTCTCCAAGCTCAGCCCGGCCCTGCCCCTACCCACTGCCCTGTTTACAACACACACAACAGCTCCTGCCTTGCAAACATCTGCTCTTCAAATGGACAAATAAAGGTACCTAGAGCACCATGCGAACTTTCCAGATGGAGAAATAAGTCTCGTACCCCACCTAAGAAACGTCCACTGCACTGAGGATGGCCTCTGAGTATGCACATATAAGGGTCTATGTGGCTTTGAAGGGCTTCATGCACCCACATCAGTGTATGGGCTCTCTGGTCTCAGCCTTGAAGGCAAAGTCAAAGTCATTTCATCTCATTGACCCTTATTTTCCTCATCTGTACAATGGGAACAACGGCCAGATGTGAGAGTGCGTGTTAGGAATTGCCACTCCCATGAGCAAGCTGGTTGGCAATGTAGGCAACTAATGTGGGGCTGAACTCAGGGCATCATGGGGTCTACTCTGTGGTCAGCAGGGCCCCACCTTGCAGAGCTGTCATGAGAACGAGAGGCCAGCCAGGAGGCATGCAGCAGCAGCAGGCTGGCCCTGGAGGGGACACCGGTGCTGACTAAACAGGACTGGATACTGCTCTGCTGGCATGAGGATACCACGTGCCTCCTGATAGCACTGAGGCGGGGGACATGGGTCCTGGTCCCCGTGAGCACTCCACAGAGCCCACCAACCTCCTAGTGCCGTCTGCTCAGAGCACAGGCACAGCGGAGTGCAGAGGCCCCACAGCGATTCCTACTCACCTCAGGCACCTGAGTGGATCTCTCCTGAACCATCCCAATCGCCCCACTGTAAACACTGCTCAAAAAATCTCAAAGCTTTTCAAACTCAAACCATGTCCTGCTCTTCTCTTTTCCCAGAAGACTGCTACTGGGATGCCCCTGCCGCCCACTCCTCTGGTCCCTGTGTGCAGCCTCATCCAGCTCTTCCTGCCCAAGGGCACTCCGCAATCCCACATGTCCTCTGCTCAGGGCCTTGTGTTCCCATGGTTGCTCTGGCCCTCCTGCTCTCAGGTCGTGGTCTGCCTACCTGCGACTTTGCCCTTGCTCCTTGGCATAGCAGCGGGGTGGCCAGCTCTAGAAGGGTCGTGTGCTCCTGGACAAGCAGTCCAGCAGGCACTCAAAAGCCCACAGGGACCAGGCAGGTACTCCCTCCACCAGCTCTAGCCAGCCCAGCCCATGCCCAGAGCACTGTCCCCTCCCACCTCTGCCACCTGCACCCAGTCGCCCCTAAGTCTCACCTCCAGAATAGCCTAGTCTGTACCCTCATCTCTACCATCACTACAACAGCTTCCTCAGTGTCTCTCCAGCCAAGAGTGACACTTTTAGAACAAAGCAGGTGATAGATTATTCTAGAACTCCAGGCCATTCAAAAACTAATTTCTTAGGTGATTCCAACTCACTGGATGATACTCACAGTGAGTCTCATCTCATTTAATTCCCCGGAGAACCCTTTAAGGTAGATGGCGTACACCCCGTAAGTGAATAAAGAAAGCTGTGAGTCCCCATTCCATAGGCAGGGCCGGGACTCAGGCTGAGGCCTCGCCCAGACCTGCTGGCCTATTATGCCCCAGTGAGCCCTGCACTCCCCAGCACTGAGACCCATCCCTCTGGCCCCCCAGGTAGCCCTGCACTCCCCCGCACTGTGACCCGTCCTTCTGGCCCCCCAGGTAGCCCTGCACTCCCCCCCACTGTCACCAGTCCCTCTGGCCCCCCAGGGAGCCCTGCACTCCCCCCCACTGTGACCAGTCCCTCTGGCCCCCCAGGTAGCCCTGCACTCCCCCGCACTGTGACCCGTCCTTCTGGCCCCCCAGGGAGCCCTGCACTCCCCAGCACTGTGACCCGTCCTTCTGGCCCCCCAGGGAGCCCTGCACTCCCCAGCACTGTGACCCGTCCCTCTGGCCCCCCAGGGAGCCCTGCACTCCCCAGCACTGTGACCCGTCCCTCTGGCCCCTCAGGGAGCCCTGCACTCCCCGGCACTGTGACCCGTCCCTCTGGCTTAGTGGAGGAGGTGAACACACTGCCACCACCTCAACAGTTTTTGAGGGTGGGGCTGTGTCAGGTGCACCTCCCAAGTGGGATGAGAGCATTGGCTTCAGGCTTTTGCTGCCCATAGGCTGCTGGCTTCATTTCTGCATGCCCCTAAGTGAAGTGTACCGCAACAGGGCACAGCATCCAAAACCAGTGCAGGGAGCCAGGGCTCTCTGGTCATGTCAACACTGCCCTGTGCACTTCCTCCCACACAGGCCGCTGAGAAGCCTTCCCGTCCTACTATGCTTCTATTCATGAAAACCATCTCTGTGGCCGTCCCTCCCTTCCATAACAAGCATCTGTGCAGGCTTCCCGCCCCACCCGTGGCAGCCCACAAGTAGCCTTCTCTTCCATTTGCACCAAACCTCATGCAGCACCCCATCCAAGGCAGTGCACTGCACACCTCCCTTGATGCACCTCTGCGACACGTTCCAGTCCAGTGGCATCTCCTTGGTGGCCTTCCCTATGCATCGCATTAAGAACAAGCCCGGGGCGACATCCTTCCTTCTACAATAAACTCTGCGCATCCTCCCTTCCCCCTCCCATCCCCCCATGCCATGCCTCTGGGCAGCCCTCCCTCCTCTTCCATGGCAGGGCTCTGCATAGCCTTCCCTTACATCCATGTCAGGCCTATGTGCATCCTTCCTCTCCATCCGCACCAAGTCTCTGGGCCAGGTATCCTCAAACTGCAGCCCACCTAGGACATTTATCCAGCCTGCTGGGTGTTTTGCCCCTGCTGCCTGTCCTGCTTAGCAGCCGACCCATCCCAGGGCCTGCAGTCTGGCTCTCCAATGGTCTGAGGGACAGTGAACTGGACCCCTGTTTAAAAAGTTTAAGGACTCCTGCTCTGGGCAGACATTTCTTCCTTTCATTCAGCTCTCTGTGCAGCCTTCCACCCACACACAACAAGCCTCCACCTACTGTTCCCTTCCATCACAGCCTCTGCACAGCCCTTCCTTCCATTCCATGGCAGAGCTCTGTGCAACCTACTCTGTTGTCCTCCGCAACATCTCTGCAGCTGTCCCTTCCCACTGGTGACAGCCCTTGGTGTACCCTTTGCTTCCACCAGTAACAGAAATCTTTGTTCCGCGTTCCCATCCATCCTACATGAACTTCTGTGCACCCTTTCCTCCCAGCCAGGTACTGGGAGCCTTCCACGTATGGCATACCTCTTGTCATGCACACCAAGCCTCTGTCCTGAATTCCCCACAATACCTAATAATTGTCTCTGCAGCCTTCCTTCCCATGTGTGACAGTCCCCCGTGAAGACTTCCTGTCATTCATGACAGCCTTTGTGCAGTATTCCCTTCCATCCACAGAGAGCCACTCCCATTTGTGACGAGGTTTAGCACCACCTTCCCTCTGTCCACGGGCAGCACAAGAATGGACTTCCATTCCCATCCACGGAAAACGTCCGTGCATCCCTCGGTACAGGCCAGTCTGCAGAGTGCCCACCCCCACTACAGGCCCCACATATTCTTTCCATGCACCTCTGGGAAGCCCTGTGCAACCTAGTTTCTTTCTTTTTTTTTTTTCCCCTTGAGAAGTGTGGTGGTGCTGCAGCTTACTGCAGCCTCAAACTCTGGGCTCCAGTGATCCTCCTGCCTCAGCTTCCTGTAGCTGGGACTATAGGTGCCACCCCGTAATGCCTGGCTAGTTTTTTATTTTTACTAGAGATACAGTCTCTCTTGCTCAGGCTGGTCTCCAACTACTGAGCTCAAGGGATCCACCCACCTTGGACTCCCAGAGTGTTGAGATTATAGGCATGAGCCACCGTGCCTGGCCCTTTCTTTCCATCTGTAAAAAGATGCACCCATCCCTTGAATCCATGATGAGCCTCCGTCTGCTCCTTCTGGCTGTGACACTCTGTGTAGCCTTCCCGTCCATCTATGACAGGCCAATGTCACGCTTCTCACCCATCCAAGAGAAGCCTGAGTGCCACCTGCCCTTCCAATCTGGACGAGTCTGTCTAAAGCCTTTCCTTGTACCCATGACAGTCCCTGCTGCAGCTTCCCCTTCCATTCAGGACAGTGCCTGAACAAAGTCCTTCAACTGATGACAAGCTCTGTGCACCTTCTCCCTCCCTCCGTGTCGGGTCTCTGGTCAGCCTTCCCTGTTCTTCCATGACAGGGCTCTGTGCTGCTTTCCCTCCCCATCTGTGGGAGCCCCTGCGCACTTTCCCACCCACCACTGCAAGCCTCTGAGCACCCTCTATGCCCTCTCTCCATAAACGCCCTCTGCGCAGACTCCTTTCCCACTCAGGAAAGGCCACTGTTCACCCTTCCCTTTCATCCCTGACAACTGCCTGTCAGCCTTCCATTCCCAGCCATGATAAACCTGTGTGCAGCCACCCTCTTATCCACAAGAAGCCTCTGTGTCAGCTTCCATCTGCATCTAGCTTCCGGCCAGCCTGCACTTCTGTCCACCCACCCTCTGCAGCCTTCTGTCCCACCCGCGGCAAGTCTCTGTATAGCCTTCCTCCTGTCTAGAACTAGCCTCCCCGTGGCCTCTCTTTCCAATACTAGACAACTTATCGCAGCCCTCACTTCCACCCATGACATTGTTGGGTGCAGCCTTCCTTAACATCCATGAAAAGCTTCTGTGCATGCAGCTTGCTTCCCACCCATGAGAAACCCCTCTGTAGCCTTCCTCTTCCTTCCATGGAAGTATCTATGTGGCCTTCCTTTCCATCAATGACAGACATCTGTACAGTGACCTGTTCCACAATGTGACCCTTCTGTGCCCTTTCTCCTGCGTCCCTTCCAGGCTGCTGTGTGGGGTTCCCTTCCATCCGTGACAATCTCTGCTAAGCCTACTTTTCAATCCAGGACAAGCCCCTTCCATGCACAGCAAGCCTGTGTCACTCTTGTAATCACTGACATAGCAGGGCTCTGAGAAACCTCCGCTGCCATTGGGATGAGCCTCTATGTGCCTTTGCTTCTGTGCACTCTTCCCTCCAGCATGGCGAGTCTCTCTCCAGGCTCCTCTTCCATCCTGGACAGGCCACGAGCAGCCTTCCCCCTCACACATGCCAATGTTCTGTGTAGCCTTCACTTCCATTCATGACAGTCTCTTGAGTTTTCTTCCCTTCCCTTCGATTCAGGGCAAGCTTCCTTGCAGCCTGTCCTTCTGACCCTTGACAGCCTTTGGGCAGCCTTTCCTACTAACCACAACATTCTTGGCCTTCTTGTCCATAACGGCAAACCTCTGTGCAGCTTTCTTTTCCATCCTGGATAAGCTTCGGACAGTCTACCAGTCCATCTGTGATAGTTCTCTGCGCAGCCTTCCCTTCTCATCTGAACCAAGCCTCTCTGCAGTTGTCCTTTCTATCTTTGTTTCGTAAAGCCTCTCTGATGCCTTCCCTTCCATCCAAGTCCAGCCTCTGGACAGCCTGCCATTCAATTTCATGGAAGGGCTTAGTGCAGCCTTCCCCTTCCATCCATGTAATGTCTTTGGGAGCCATCACTTTCACGCATGATGAGTGTCTGTACCCTGTACAGGAAGCCTCTGCACAGCCTTCCCTGCTCTTCCATGGCAGTGTTCTGAACAGCCTTCCCCTCCATCTGGACAAGCCTATGTGGAACCTTCCCTTCCATCCATGACAACTTCCTGTGAGCCTTCCCTTCCATCCATGACAACTTCCTGTGAGCCTTCCCTTCCATCCATGACAACTTCCTGTGAGCCTTCCCTGCCATCCATG
>CAUYQV010141484.1:0-14416 GCA_963574575.1 Galagoides demidoff
GTGGTCCCAGCTACTTGGGAGGCGGAGGCAGGAGACTCGCTTGAGCCCAGGAGTTGGAGGTTGCTATGAGCTGTGATGCCATGGCACTCTACCCAGGGGGATAGCTTGAGGCTCCGTCTCAAAAAAAAAAAAAAAAGTTACAGTGTGACCAAATTCAGGCTTAAAGCTGAAAAAGTTCATTCAACATCCTGAAAAATGTTTTGAACTCTGTGTGAAAACATTGTTAAAATTTTCGTAAAACCTGTAATAGTGGACTTAAAAACAAGAGGAGTAGCCGGCTGCATTGTCTCATGCCTATAATCCCAGCAGTCTGGGAGGCAGAAGTGGGTAGATGGCCTGAGCTCAGGAGTTTGAGACCAGCCTGAGCAAGAGTGACACTGTCTCTACTAAAAATAGAAAAACTAGCCAGGCATCATGGTGGGTTTCTGTAGTCCCAGGTACTCAGGAGGCTGAGACAAGAAGATTGCTCAACCCCAAGAGTTTGAAGTTGCTGTGAGCTGTGACACCACTGCACTCTACCCAGATCGAAACACTGAGACTCTGTTTCAAATAAATAACGAGTAGGGTAGTTGGATGTAAGGCTGGCAGGGTGAAGGGACGGGAGGAGTGAGACAGATACCCATGAGGGTTAGGGAAACTGAGTAGATGCCCTTGAAAATGCTCAATTATCTTTCTCTGCCCATATTTCTGTCTTTACCTTTAGGCCTGCACTGCCTGAAAAGAAGGTGGCTGATCTCAGCACGCTGAATGAAGTGGGCTATCAAATCCGAATTTAGCGAAGCCATACCGGCCAGCGAGAGGGTTTCTGTGGTGCTTCTCTCTGCACTTTAGCCAGCATCTTCAGGAGGACTGCAACTATTTATTAAGAGCTTGTGGATTTTATTTTTAAAGACTCACCTAGAAATAGAATCTGAGTGGGTGGTAACAATTAGCTTTAAAAATTTCACTAAGAGGCAACTATGAAAAGGCTAAGTAATAAGCCCTTCTGGGGTTGGACTGTATCCCTCACTCAAGATCTTAAGGATAACAATCATAACTGTAGTTTTATATTTTTCCATTTACCTACTTTCTTTTACTTGCTTTGAACATTATGCCTCACCAATAGAGAATGTTCATGAAATCCTTTTTTGAACTTTTGGTATAGTAAGGTAACTCAAATCAGTATTACTGTCTTTTTCAGCAATAACAGGAACAAAGATGGGTGGGTTTTTTTTAAGCAGTCAATATTACCTCAGCATTCTGACATCAGATATGCAAATTTAACGGTGTTTTGGTTTTTTTTATATTCTATTTGTATTGTTTCCCCAGTATTTCCCAGGGGGATCTCCACAAGTTTGGAGTTTTTTCTTGGTGCACACATATATGTGATTTAAGGTATTATATGCAAGTGTTTTACTAAAAAGCACTGAAATTCTTCTGGCAATACAAGAAACGATTTTCAGGATCTTGGGAGTTCTTCTTTCTTAATCTTTCTTAAAGCGTTCACTGATAGTTTTTGTTCTTTCAAAACAAAAAAAGCACGTGCAGAAGCTAGTCTATGTTCTGTCACTAACATTTAAACTTTGCAGACTCCAGCAAAAAGTACAAGAGGTCATGGCATGCACTGTTACACAAATTTAGCAGTACTGCAATTACCTCTGACAGTGACACACTTAGGCAGAGACTAGGGATGAATCAGCAGGTCTTGAGAACCAGATAACCTTTCTGTTCACGTTTCACCTGATTTTTAACCTCCTCATGAGGCTTTCATTCTGAAGGACTCAAACAAGCAAACTGTAAGGAAGGGGTTCACTGTCGTAAAGATGTGTCCTGATGTCTTACATTAAGACCAAATGTGACGCAACGTGATTACTCCCCAGCACCTTGCTTTTTAGGTACTGCTTTAGGAACTAATATTGAAAATACAATGAATTAGAGAAGCAGAACTTTTTTTTTTTAATGGAAAAGTCTTCTGGTACAGTGTTACACCTTATAGCATGATTTAGTCCATGAAACACAGAATGAATATCTGGCCTGCCTATGGTAGTTACAGTGTAACTTCTGACTGCAGACCATACAGTCTTTAGGGTAGAAATGCCAAGGGTACAGCTTCTACTTCATTGGGTTTATCTTAGCAATCATGCCATCACATGAGACCAAAAGGCCTATTTAAGCAAAGTCTGCTAGTCAAGAAGTGTCTTATTCCAGTCTTAGTGCTTCTCCTCTGGCCTTCTTTGATTGACAGTGGTTAGAGGAAGTAAGTTTAAAAAAAAAAAAAAGAATCTGGTCATTGCGATTCTTTACCAATAAAACCTCTGAGGGTGCCATGGAAAGCAAAAGGGCTTAATCTTTCAGCTATGTGCCCAAGAGCTCACTGCACCTGAAAAGTGAGTATTAATGAAAAGTACTGTTTTCTTGAAAAAGAAGGAAGTCTAATGCCCTTAGATGAAAAGGACCAAGTAAGTATACATCTCAATTAGATTAAAATTCAGCGTACATTACAAACTCTAAGCTTTATCTTTTTCTTTAGGAATCATATCAGAGTTTAAAATGAGTTATCTTTGTATAACTTCACACAGCAACCCATTTGCAGCCTCATGGCCACATGTATTAGGATGTTGGGAGTAGTGAATCATTTCATTTTCACTGTGAAATATTACTAACTTAACCATGTATTTATCAGTCTGAAACTTGATTATACCTAGTAAGTAGACTACTTACTACACTGCAGCCATTCTAAGAGTTGGAATAGGGTTTGCCAAGTTTTACTTAAGTACTGCCCCATCTAAAATAATGTCATGTAGTTGCATAGCTTGTTTCCCACAAAAAACGGGAGGGGGGGGGTAAGAACGGGAATACAAACTGTTTCTAATATGCTGATACAGAAGCCTTAAAACTGCCAACTAGCTTGATGACTAGTAACCTATTTTTTTCCACATTTGCTCCTTGATTTTTAGATTCATTTTCCAAAAGCAAGGCTTAGCCACACACATGAAAATTCATTTAAAATGTTCTTAGTTGTCATTCTATGCTTATTGCCTATGGAATATGTTAATTTCTTTTTTTTTTTAATTTTTTTATTGAATGATAACTATGTACATTAATACACTTCTGGGGGAATATGTTAATTTCTAAAAGATAAAAGGCAGACACCAAATTCCTAATTTATCCCCTCACCCCAGTTTAAGACTGGCTATAATTCAAATGATAAAAAAACAAAACTATGAAATGATTTGAAATCTAGTATGTAAAAAGGTTATCATACAAGAGAAATTTTATGCTTAAGCATCATGGCAATATATGCAAAGTTTAAATGAACGATGACAGAAATCATGATTTTAGACTATATATTGTGCTGTTTTGAGTACACTTTATTTATGAAAGTGATATTTAGTATTTTCTATACACTCTGAAATCATGAGCATCTCACTTTTTCTAAGTCAATTATTTCATAAGGATTTTATTAATAGATATTGGTAAATAGAACTTTGGAAATCTTAATTCAGAATTCTTACTATACCTGAGGCTTTTGTAAGCTATAGTTTTATGTACAACCTTGTACAGTTTTTTTGACATACAATTCAGAATCTTGTTTATTCTCTTGGACTTTGTTCTGGCCAATACATTTTTTTTAAATCTTTAAGAAAAACTGTGATTGTTTTAGTGGGTATTTTTCTAAGTAAATGAAAACTTGTATAACGGTATTTTAGAGAATGCCAGATAAATGCATGTTTCAAGTTAATGTTTTTCTCATCATTTGTGTTTATATGCAGCATGGGACTTTAATAAAACCATCCTGGAAACTTAAGAATTAGTTTTTTTCCCCCCGAAACTGTAAGATGGTGTAATTTTTTTTTCTTGTCTTCTATTATGTATTTGTTCTAGTAAACTAATTTATCATTTTCACCTTTCTTTCATGATCTTCATACTCCATATTTAAACAATCTATTTTGACACATCTCAATTCACTTATATTTTAGCATCACCCCAAGTAAAATGGATGAAAAGGGTAATAAAATAGTTTAAAAGGGGCAATAGGACAGCTTATGTAGCTTAGTACAACTACCCCAAGACCTTGCACAAACGTACAAGTATAATAATTATTATATAATTGGCTCGGCCCTGTAGCACAGTGCTTATGGTGCCAGCCACATATACCAAGGCTGGCAGGTTCAAACATGGCCTGGGCCAGCCAAACAACAATGGCAACTACAACGAAAAAAATAGCTGGGCGTTGTGGTGGGCACCTGTAGTTCCAGCTACTTGGGAGGCTGAGGCAAGAGAATTGCTTAAGCCAAGAGTTTTGAGTTTGCTGTGAGCTGTGATACCATAGCACTCTACCCAGGGTGACATAGAGAGACTCTGTCTCAAAATAATAATAATTTATTACATAATTTATAGGTATAGGCTCGGCGCCTGTGGCTCAATCGGCTAAGGCGCCAGCCACGTACACCTAAGGTGGCGGGTTCGAATCCCCAGCCCGGGCCCGCCAAACAACAATGATGACTGCAACCAAAAAATGGCCGGGCGTTATGGCGGGCGCCTGTGGTCCCAGCTACTTGGGAAGCGGAGGCAGGAGACTCGCTTGAGCCCAGGAGTTGGAGGTTGCTATGAGCTGTGATGCCATGGCACTCTACCCAGGGGCATAGCTTGAGTCTCCGTCTCAAAAAAAAAAAAAATTTATAGGTATAAAGTGCAATGCAAGTGACACTTCTGTTTCCCTCAACCCTTTGAACTCTCTGGATCTCTAACTTTGGTGTTTTTGTTTTTATTGTTTTTTTAGAAGAGCAAAGGGTTAAAAGCAGGCAGTTGCTCAATTCCCAAAAAAGACAAAGAGTTCAACCATGCATATTATCTTCATAACAAAAGGGAAACCAAAATTTCATTACTCCATAATTCCCTTTTCCATTTAAACTTGAATAGTATAGCACTTGAGACTGAGAGATTTGGTTTTAGCAATTAATCAGATTTAATTGTTTTCGGTAGGTAAATACAAGGCTCCACCAGAGTTACTAACTCTTCTGGTCTAAAACAAAAAAGTGAAGACAGTGAATAATTATTTTTAGTGGTGCTTTAAAAACCTATGAGAAGCTTGCATTGACTTTTTGGCCTCTGATCCACAAAATAATACTTTATTTGATAAGCTAAGGTAGAAAGCAATTTTAGGGATTAGCTCTGTCAAAGTAAAGCACGTGAAGTAATGAATATAAAAGATTAAATTTTCACAGAAGTTTTCATGGATGTTAGTTTGTTAACAATGACCTACATATAATAGTTATTTGTTAATAAGTTCGCATAGTACAAAGCAGTAATTAACCAATGAATTTTCATTTTTTCTTTCTTTAATACTAAAAAGGATAATTACACTACTGTAATTTGATGAGGACTATATCTGCTAATTAGGACATATAACATTCTACAAAGTACTACTAAAAAATGTGGAAAACCCTGGAACTATGGTTAACACTACAATTAAAAAACTCTCCAGGCTCGGCGCCTGTGGCTCAATCGGCTAAGGCGCCAGCCACATACACCTAAGGTGGCAGTTCGAATCCCCAGCCCAGGCCTGCCAAACAACAATGATGGCTGCAACCAAAAAATGGCCAGGCGTTGTGGCAGGCGCCTGTGGTCCCAGCTACTTGGGAGGTGGAGTCAGGAGACTCGCTTAAGCCCAGGAGTTGGAGGTTGCTATGAGCTGTGATGCCATGGCACTCTACCCAGGGGGATAGCTTGAGACTCCATCTCAGAAAAAAAAAAAATAAAAAATTAACTGGTGGCTCAGCACCTGTGGCTCAAGTGGTTAAGGCACCAGTCACATACACCTAAGGTGGCAGGTTCGAATCCAGTCCTGGCCTGCCAAAACAACAATGATGGCTGCAACCAAAAAACAGCTGGGCATTGCAGCGGGCGCCTGTGGTCCCAGCTACTTGGGAGGCTGAGGCAGGAGACTCGCTTGAGCCCAGGAGTTGGAGGTTGCTGTGAGCTGTGATGCCACATCATTCTACCCAGGGGAACAGCTTGAGGCTCTTGTCTCAAAAAAAAAAAAATTTTTTTTAGCTGGAATGGCAGCACGTGCCTGTAGTCCCAACAATTTGGGAGACTGAGGAAGGAGAATCACTTGAACACAGGAGTTTGATGTTGCAGTGGGCTATAACTGCACCACTGTACTCCAGCCTGGGTGACAGAGTGAGACTATTGTTACAGGAGGGGAGGGGAGAAAAGAAGAGGGGAGGGCAGGGGAGGGAAGAGAAAAGAAGGGGGAAAGAAAGAGGAAGAAAGGAAGGAAAGAAGGGAGGAGAGAGGAAGGAAGGAAGAAAAGAGATAGGAAGGAGGGAAGGAAGGAGGGAAGGAAGGAGGAAGGGAAGGAGGGAAAAAAAGAAAAAGATAAAAAAGTACAGATGTGTCCCATTTACATCTGCTGACCAACTGATTATTTAAACTAACCAATTTACAGTACAGTACCCATTATCCTTCTTTGTCTTTTCTCTTAATGTTAACCATTCTCAGAAGCATGTGGATCCTATGATACTCCTATTCTTGTGTTTCCACCTCCAATGAAAAATAAAGGAATTGTATGCAGTTAATGTATTTGATAAGTGACTGAATATAAATATTAATTTTTCAATAAATATTTTAAACAAATATCTACATTTCACTCAGTTGTCCTTAGTCAAAAACACCACAATGACATTTTAGTTGGCTTTGTTACCAGACAGAACAAGACCAATATTTGGCACTTGATACATGTGAGACCTGAACAAGTTCCTGTCTTGATTTTTAGTTTCCTTGCCTATAAATGAGGGCAGTACCACTTACCTACAGGACTGCTGAGAGGACTAGAATTAATTTCCATGAAAGCATCTAGGATGGTATCCATAAATGCTCTATAACAATTATTACTGATAGCTGTATCAATAATAGTTACTCTAGATATATTAGCATCTATATTTATAAAAGCTATTATTAGCATCTTCCCTGGTTCTCTTTAACTGATACACAGAGAAGTATTTGGCAACAGTGTCACTATAAGACGTCATTTTCACTGACAAAACTATTACAGTATTTTTCAAAAGGATACAACAGCAGATGTTATAAAAAACTAAGAGACATCAGATGTTAACACTACATTTTTAATGTCAGAGAAATAATAGGGATAATTTAATGTAAGGCAGCAAAGTGCACACCTCTTAGTGACATATACTTATTTTATAAGATTTCAGCTAAATATTAAAAGCACCATAGAGAAATTAAAAGTTTAAAATAAACAGAATAGTAAATACAAGCGTTCAAATGTGAAGTTGCCCATTCACAAGAAATCTCCACTGCCTTGTGAAGACTAAGTCTTCTTCATCCAAAAGCACATAGTTAAAATTATTTGCAGAGAGTTTTGGGCCCAACTAACCAGTCAGAATCCCCTTACCACAGAAAGAAAACACAGCAGTAAAAAAAAAATTATTTCCAGCATATTACATTCCTTTTGGGAAAGCACTGTATAACTCATGGATGAGTCATCGTAGAAATAAAAATGTTAAATAATGAATATGACTGTAACTGAAAATCCTGAGAGCTAATTACCCTCCTCAAAGTCCCTAGTAACTCCTTCAGGGATATTAAAACTGAGCTGGTAGTGGTTATTATCCACTGTGACCCACTTTCTAAAAAATGTTGTAGGTCCCATGCTATTGCTTACCTTCTGGTGGCAAATTATAAGGTACATCTTATACTTCAAAAATGTTATAAAATGTATTTGTATTTACAAAATACTTGATTTAATTTTTATTCCACTGCCTATTACGTTAGGCAGTGTTGTCCATAATTTTATACACATTATCTCCTTCAATCTCATCTAAATATTACAATAATAAAAGCATTATTATCCTTATTAAATAACTGATGGAACTCACATGAAAACCCTTTGTTCTTCATATGTAAGCACTGATTTTAGGCTACCTGTCTTGAAAAGAACTTCAATAGTCATGAGTTTCTCATTCTCAAAAGCACCTGAGCTTGGTTATATGACTCAATTTTGAACTTGGGCATTATGATAGTTCTTAGATAATTCCACTAGGATAAGTAACAGAAACAAAATCAGGTCATTCTAGAAAAATCTCTAGAGAACACCTAGTCCAACTCTCTGTGTTTAATAGACGAGGAAACTAAGGCCCAAAAATATTCAACACCATGCCATGGCAATCAAAACTACAATGCAGGTCTCTTGATTTAAAATTCAGAGTTATAACTACTACACTGGAAATGCTCAAGCTTATCAAATATAGCACCTCCCCTCCAGTTTTATAACAAAAATTTTATAAGCATGCCTTTTACTACCCTGACATGCATAGACAATAAACCCACTCTCACACGTAATTTCAAAAAAAAAATGAAGAAAAATGAAAGGAACGAATTTTATGACAAAATAGCATGTCTGTTACTATGTAAATACTGGGGCACATCAAAAGGTGTATGCACTGGCAAACAGAGGAGCAACAGGTAGTTGTATTGGCAACAATGCAATGTTTCTGTTGAAGTGACCTTCCAAAATCTCTACCTAAAGTTCCAAATGAAACAAAGTACAATCTTTTATCAACTTACACTCAGTCAAAACAGGCTAATATGCACACTTGTATAGTCTGGACCTAGGCTCAGATGACTATAATCAGATTTTTTACTTCCACAAATTTCTAGCAAAACCATTGAAAATCATATGGAATGAAAGAGAACTTTTCAATGTGCAGTCATATCCTAAGCAATGCAGAGGATATAATAACTCTAAGCCCTCTCTACCCTAAATCCCAGACACACCATCTGCCCCCAGTTATTCTAGCAGCTAATGTTCCCACAACTCTCCAGCAATTTAAATCCAATACGCTACCCCTTAAAAATAAGTATCTACCATCAGAAATACCAAAGAAATTCTAAAAATGTATCTCCTACCATTTAAGTGCATTATTTTTCTTTCTTTTGAGACAGAGTCTCACTTTGTCACCCTGGGTATAGTGCTATGGCATCACAGCTCACAGCAACCTCAAACTCTTGGGCTTAAGCGATTCTCTTGCCTTAGCCTCCCAAGTAGCTGGGACTACAAGCACCCACCACAATGCCCGGCTATTTTTTGGTTGCAGTTGTCATTGTTGTTTAGCTGGCCCAGGCCAGGTTCAAACCCACCAGCCTGGGTACTTACGGCTGGCGCTATAACCACTGCACTATAGGGCACCAAGCCTTCTTTCTTTTTTTTAAGAAAGAGTCTCATTCTATTGCCCTGGGTAGAGAGTATCATGGTATCATAGCTCACATCAATCTCAAACTCCTGGGTTTGAGTGATCCTCTTCCCTCAGCCTCCCAACTAGCTGGGACTACAAGCACCAGCCACAATGTCTGGTTGGTTTTACTGTTTGTTTGTTTTTTGTTTGTCTATTTTTAGTAGAGAGAGGATCCCACTCTTGCTCAGGTTGGTCTTGAACTCCTGCGCTCAGGAGATCCACCCACTTCAATTTCCCAAAGTGCCAGGGTTACAGGCTTGAACCACTACCCCAGACAAGTACATTATTATTCAACTGTTTCATCTTTTAAAAATACTATGTACTACAGTTAACATGTTTTCATAGAAAAAAAAATTTAACCCCCATAAAATTGGAGGATTAGAAAGATTGGAAACCCATATTAAAGTATGCTTCTCTCCCAGGAACGTAACACCTATTCAAAGTTCTTACACCTATGAAGAAGAGCCATGTGACAACGATAAATTACTAATTTAGTCAGGTAACTAAATCTAGGAAAGGTAGTCAAAAGTAAGAGTATCTTGTGATTACATCTCCCAACTTCTCAACAGATTTTAAATCCTACACAGTTGTTGTCACTTAGTTCCCAAAAATGTTTCTTTAAAATACAATGAATGCTGTAATGTAATGTAAATACAATGCTATTATGTAAAAACAAAAAATCTTTTAAAAATTGTGCTTAAACAAATATTTATCTTTGACTACAAAACCATGGCAGTTTTGTTTTTGTTTTAATACCCTTATCTCAGACCAAAAACAAGAATGATAATGGTATACTAAAAAAAAAATAAAATCAATATCCTGGTGGGATTGCAATCTAATACAATCTTTATGGAAAGAAGTACGGAGAATTCTCAAAGAAATAAAAGTCAGCCTTCCATTTCATCCTACAATCCCATTACTAGGTATCTACCCAGAAGAACAAAAATCATTTTACCACAAAGACATCTGCACCACAATGTCTACTGCAGCTCAATTCATAATTGCCAAGTCATGGAAGGTATCCAAATACCCATCAAACCATGAATGGATTAACAAACTGTGGCATATGTATACCATGGAGTATATTCAGCCATAAGAAAAGATGGCGACTTAACATCTTTTATGTTTACCTGGATGGAGTTAAAACACATTCTTCTTAGAAAAGTATCTCAGAAATGGAAAAAAAGTCCAATGTACTCAATACTGATATGAAACCAATACATAAACAATTATACATCCACACAAACTATAGAACACAAATGCAGTCTAACAAGAAGGAGGGGAGAGAAGTGCAAAGGGAGGATAGAGCAGGGAGAAAGAGGAGAGAAGGGGGAGGGCAACTGGTGAGAGGAGGGAGGGCAACTGGCAGGATCTCACCTTACGTGCACAAAGTGAGGGTGTGCAGCATGCCTCCCTATGAAGGGCTCAACTGCAACTTGAACTTTACCTTGGAAGTGAGAACAATGTAACCTAAAAATCTGTACCCTCATACTAATTCGAAATTAAAAAAATAAAAAAAAATCCATCTAAAACTCTTGACCGCAGACAAAGTATAATATGCTACCATTTATATTTTTGATGATGAAAGTAAAAATTACAGAAAATACTCCTTCTTAGATTTCACAGAACACAAAAGAAAAACTCAATATAAACAATGAAGAAACAACCTGAAAAACTGTTTTCTTCATTATGTTTTTAAGATAGTATGAAGACCAAGTGTGATGACTGACACCTATAATCCCAGCACTTTGGGAGCCCAAGACAGGAGGATCACTTCAGCCCAGGAGCTGGAGGATAGAGTGAGCTAAGATAACACCACTGTACTCGAGCCTGAGTAACAGAGCAAGACCCTACATCCAAATAACAACAACAAAAATACCATGAAAATAGAGGACAAAGTTATTTGACCAGACAATGTTACAGCACTAAGGAAAAATGAGAGGTTAATTTGTCCAAAATCTCTGCTTCAGAGCAAAACTATGTTGTGTAACAAAATGGTGACAACCTTTTGTCATAGCCTATGCTAGGAATAGCAGAAAATTTAAAAAATGCAATATATTTCTTTTTTTCCATGCAGAGAAGACTTAAAATCCAAATCAAAATTGAACATACAACAGTGGTAAACAGACACTGCAACTTTAGCAGAAGGCAGCACATTATCATGGGCTCAATGATAATGAGTCAAAAATAGACCCGTTTAAGCTCAATGAGATGGGAAAAGAAGATAATGCATTCCTCAAACACAAACTGGATAATAAAAAGTCACATAAAGTTTTCCATGAGAGTGGCTTAATATCCACTGCCTGTCAATATCCAGAGCTTTTAAAACTGAGCTCTCTCACTTTCAGAATTTTATAATGCTTCCTAATAAGCACAGTAACACAGATTTCCCTTTTTAAGAAATTCTTGAAGATTCTCCCTCTTCTTTTTCAGGGCAAAAAATATATAATGCTCAAGTACTGTTCAAAAGATTGACTGATTAATTACTTATCAAATTTTGTATTTCAGAGACAAGGTCTCACTCTGTTGCTCAGGCTAGAGTGCAGTGACATAATCAATATTCATTCCAGCCTCCAACTTCCAGGCTCAAACAATCCTCCTGCCTCAGCCTCCCAAGTAGCTGGGAGCAGAGGCTCATGCCACAACTCTCAGCTAATTTCTGTTTTCCAGACAGGGTCGTGTTATGTTGCCCAGCTGGTTCAAACTCCTGGCCTCAAGTAATCCTCTCACTTCAACCTCTCAAAATGCTGGGATTACAGGCATGAGTCATTCTACCCAGTTCTAATTGTGAAAATATGCAGTGATTCTTGAGAAATTCAGGGGCTCCTTCATTTAGAGCTATGGATATGATCATATTAAATCACTCCCAAAAAGAACAAAATGAAGTATTAGTTTGGATATGAATACAACAAAAAATTGACCTATACATCTCATTTCTTTTTTAATTCCTTCACAATAAAATCTGGGTTATTAGCTCAGCATCTGTGGCTCAAGCGGCTAAGGCGCCAGCCACATACACCTAAGGTGGCGGGTTCGAATCCCCAGCCCGGGCCTGCCAAACAACAATGATGGCTGCAACCAAAAAATGGCCGGGCGTTGTGGCAGGCACCTGTAGTCCCAGCTACTTGGGAGGCTGAGGCAGGAGACTCGCTTGAGCCCAAGAGTTGGAGGTTGCTGTGAGCTGTGATGCCATAGCACTCTACCCAGGGGGATAGCTTGAGGCTCCGTCAAAAAAAAAAAAAAAAAAAAAAAACTGGGTTATTGACAAGACAAAGAGAAAGTCTTACCATAAAACCTCAATAAACAGAGTACTGGTTAGCCGAATACAACTACTAGGGGCTCCTTAAGATAGCCCACCGAAGAAACCTCTCTAAAGGTAGAAATATATATGCCATCAGCAACAACAAACAAACAGTGTTTGCTATTACTCACCTTACTCACAGCATTTTCCCATTACTATTACTAAATAGTTAAATTTCCTAAATCAGTCGAAGAAGCAAGATCCTTGTAGATCTCAAGGGCCATAATACACTGAACAGATGAAGGAAGACTTTTAACTTAAGAGTGACCCCAGTCAATGGCTTGGCACTTATAGCTCAGCAGATAGGGTGCCAGTCACATACACCATAAGTGGCAGGTTCGAACCCAGCTCAGGCCTACCAAACAACAATGACAACTACAACCAAAAAATAAGTGAACATTGTGGCGGGTACCTGTAGTCCCTGCTGAGGCTGAGGCAAGAGAATCACTTAAGCCCAAGAGAGTTAGAGGTTGTTGTGAGCTGTGACACTACAGCACTCTACTGAGGGTGATGTAGTGAGGCTCTATCTCAAAAAAAAAAAAAAAAAAAGAGTGACCCTAGTCAAGACCCTAACAACAGCCTCTTACCAGAGTCAGAAGACCCCCATACAGCCCTTAGACTTATAGTTTCCTTTCCTTAAAAAAAAAATGCAAGACACTTTTTCATTTAAAAATGTTATTTATGTTAACAGTTAATGGATTTATTATTTGTAAACATAGTTTTTAAATTTCTATTTTTGTATCTAATATGACAAATAGTAATAGATATAGCCTAGATAATCAAAAGCTACTTGAGCTCCTTAATAATTTTTACAAGTATACAAAGGTCCTGAGGTCAAAAAGTTTGAAAGCAACTGCTACAGTGGACTATTCAAGTACCTAAGGCTTATCCAAGACCAGAGCAGTTACCCCCAGGGTGACTTCAAAGCTAAACAGTATATCACATACTCTGGAGTACGTAAGCCACCAGTCATTGTTAACAAATAGCTTAAGTGTACACCTCAAGGCTCAACTATTTCTCACCTTCTCAGTCTACAGGGTGTCTATTTATGAAATTAAAGTGGACAGATATTCCCCATAATGTGTCAAAATGTAACAGAACTTGCATGAGCCAGCCTATTGGATAGGAAAGACTGAGAGAACAAAGAAAAAGGGAGAGTGTTTCAAGAAGCATCATTATGAATAATATGAAAAAATAAAAGGAATAAACATATGTTAGAAAAATAAAATAGAACTATGTTAAAGGCTAACTTATCAACTCCAGAAAGAAAAATAAATATTTTTAGAAATGCATATGGCAGCACAAAAACATTTCATAAAAGTATTTCTTTTTCTTTTTTTCTTTTTTTGGAGACAGAGACTCACTTTGTCACCCTTGGTAGAATGCCATGGCATCATAGCTCACAGCAATCTCAAACTCTTGGGCTCAAGCAATTCTCTTGCCTCACAAGTTACTAGGACTACAGGCCCCAGCCTCACAAGTTACTGGGACTACAGGCCCCCACCACAATGCCTGGTTATTTTTAGAGACAAGGTCTTACTCTGGCTTACTCTGGTCTTACTCCACCCTGTGAGCTCAGACAATCCACCCACCTCAGTCTCCCAGAGTGCTAGGATTATAGGCGTGAGCTACCATACCCAGCCATAAAAGCATTTCTAATCTTGTTCATAAAAGAAAAACAGAAGGCTCGGCGCCTATGGTTCAATCGGCTAGGGCACCAGCCACGTACACCTAAGGTGGCGGGTTCGAATGCCCGGGCCTGTCAAACAACAACAATGGCTGCAACCAAAAAATGGCCGGGCGTTGTGGCGGGCGCCTGTGGTCCCAGCTACTTGGGAGGCGGAAGCAGGAGACTCGCTTGAGCCCAGGAGTTGGA
>CAUYQV010141489.1:0-14271 GCA_963574575.1 Galagoides demidoff
GTTGATACAATGATTAACCAAATGATATGAAAGTTATGTTAACCAGCTTGATGAAGGTGTTTCAAATTGTATATGAAACAGCACAATGTACCCCATGTTTGCATCAATGTACACAGAAATCAATTAATAAAAAAAAAGAAAGTTCATAACCTAAAAAAAAAAAAAAACAAGTAATACAAGTTTCATTACTTCTAAGTTACCAAAAATACAAATTTCATTACTTCCAAGTTGCAAGTTACCAAAAACAATAGAAAAATTCAGCAATGTAGCTAACTTCAAAATAACTATACAAAATCAATTATATTCCTATTAAAGAAAAAGAATTACAAAATAATATCAGATAAATAAAAATAGCATTGTATCAGCAACCAAAATAGAAAGTACCTATCAATATAGCTTTAACAAGAGTTGTGCAATTTTTTTTGAATACATAATCATTTACTACTTGTTTGTTATAGAATACACAAGACAAAATACAAATAGCAAATAATTTTTTTCCTTATCAGGTTTTTACCAAAGTCTAAAAAAAATGATGACTAATATGTATAAATAAAAATAAAAAATAATTTCTAAAAAAAACAGATCACACCAAGTTTTATAGACAATAGAAATAGAAATACTTAAAAATCATTCTACTTAGTCTGGATACCCCTGATAGTAAAATTAGAAAAAATATATTATTATAAAAGGGAAATTACAGACATATTTCACTGATGAATAAG
This sequence comes from Galagoides demidoff, assembly GCA_963574575.1. Lineage (NCBI taxonomy): Eukaryota > Metazoa > Chordata > Mammalia > Primates > Galagidae > Galagoides > Galagoides demidoff. Next base: position 723 of record CAUYQV010141489.1, read on the forward strand.
GATGCAATATGATAAACAACATATTGACATGTTGAATTAAAAATTGATGCTTAAGTAATATACATTGATCAAAATTAAATCCAGTTTGTGTGAGAATTAGTGATTTTTTTTTTGCCCACACCCCCTTGCTCCTTCTTTGTCTGATATCTCTTTCCCCCATGCTCCACAATGTCATTGTCTTCATATCAAAGTTGAATACGTAGGATTTTTACTTCTCCATTCCTGTGATGCTTCTCTAAGAATAATGTGTTCCACCTTCATCCCAGTTATTTCAAATGCTGTAAAATCTCCATTTATTTTTTGATAGCTGAATAATACTCCATGGTGTACATATACCACAGCTCACCAATCCATTTCTGGGTTGAAGGACATTTAGGCTGTTTTCACATTTTAGCCATTATAAATTGGGCTGGTATAAACAGCCTAGTGTAAGTGTCTTTATAATAAAAGTTGTTTTTTTTTTTTCCTTCTGGATAGATGCCCAATAGTGGGATTGCAGGATCAAATGGGAGATCTAGTTTGAGTTCTTTAAGGTTTTTTCATACTTCTTTCCCAAAAGGTTGTATTAGCTTGCAGTCCCACCAGCAGTGCAAGAGCATTCTTTTCTCTCCACATCTGTGCCAGCATCTGTAATTTTGATATTTTGTGATATAGGCCATTCTCACTGGGGTTAGATGATATCCCAGGGTGGTTTTAATTTGCATTTCTCTAATAATTAGGGATGAAGACCATTTTTTCATATAGTTAGTAGCTATTTGCCTATCGGCTTTAGAGAAGATTCTGTTCATCTCTCTTCCTCATTGATGTATGGGGTTGTTGGTTTTTTCCTTGTAGATTAATTGAAGTTCTGCACAGATCCTGGTTATTTGACTTTTATCAGATTCAAAATATGCAAATATCCTTTCCCATTGAGTAGGTTATCTATTTGCTCTGGTTATTGTCTCCTTTGCTGTACAGAAACTTTTCAGTTTCATAAGATCCCATTTGTTTAGTATTGCTGTTGTTGTTATTGCCATGGCAGTCTTCCTCATAAAGTCTTTCCCCAGGCCAATATCTTCCAGTGTTTTTCCAATTCTTTCTTTGAAGATTCTTTATCATTTCATGCCTTGGATTTAAGCCCTTTATCCATCTTGAATCAATTTTTGTGAGTGGAGAAACGTGTAGGTCCAATTTCCCTTTTCCACTTCTTTATGAAAATTCATTGGGTTGTTGATGTGGATGTGCTCTCTTTCTGTTTTTCAGATGTAAGCATTTAATGCAATAAATTTCTCTCTTAGGGCTGCTTTTGAAATATTCCACAGGTTTTGATAACTTGTAACTTCTTTGTTATTATGTTTGAGGAATTTAACAATTCCCTCCGTTATCTCTTCCTTAACTAGGCTGTCATTCAACATAAGGTTATTTAATTTCCATGCCTTTGTGTGGGGTTAGAAATTTTTGTTGAAGTTGAGTTCCACAATTATTGCCTTGTGGTCTAAGAAGATACAATGTATAATTTTAATTATTTTAACTTTGTTGAGGTTTGATTTCTGACCAAGATATGATCTATTTTGGAGGATGTTCCATGGGCTGATTAGAAGAACATATATTTTTTAGCTTTAGGATATTCTGTTCTGTATATATCTATTAATCCCATTTGCTCTAGGACAGCACTGGAGTCCTTTGTATCTTTGTTTAGTCTCTGTATAAACGATCTCTCCAGTTCAACCATATACTCTTTACCCTAGTATATGCTTTTAAAAATCCCCAGCTATTATGGTGTTATAGGATACCATATTGTTCAGAGCAATCAATGTCTGCTTCATAAATCTTGGAGCACTTGTGTTTGGTGCATAATTGTTTAGAATTGAAATGTTCTTTTAATGCATTGTTCCCTTGACCAGTATGAAATTACCACCTTTGTCTTTCTTAACTTTAGTTGCTTTAAATCCACTTGTATCTGAAAATAAGATTGTGACCGCTCCTTTCTTTGGGTTCTTCTTTTCTTGAAATATTGTTTTCCAACCCTTCACCTTCAGTCTTATTTTGTCCCTCAAGGTTAGGTGTGTTTCCTGGAGACAGCATATGGACAGCTTGTGCTTTTTTTCTTTTTTTAATTAAATCATAGCTGTGTATATTAATGGAATTATGGGGTACAATGGACTGGTATCATATACAATTTGAAACACTTTCAGCAAACTGGTTAACATAGTCCTCACTGCATTTTCTTAGTAATTGTGTTAAGACATTTATATTCTACACTTAATAGATTTAATATGTGCCCTTGTAAAATGCACCATAGGTGTGATCATGCCAATTGCCCTCCTACCACCAATCCTCCCCTCTTCACTCCCTGCCCCCTCCTCTTTCTCCTTCATCATGGGCTGTAGTTGGGTTATCCATATGGAATTGTGGGTGCTTAGAAATTGGTTTCATAGTAGGGCTGAGTACATTGGATACATTTTTTTCCATTCTTGAGATATTTTGCTAGGAAGAATATGTTTCAGTTCCATCCATGTAAACATAAAAGAGGTAAAGATTCCATCTTTCTTTAAGGCTGCATAATATTCCTTGGTATATATATACCACAATTTATTAATCTATTCATGGGTCAATGGGCAATTGGGCTTCTTCCATAACTTAGCAATTATGAATTGGGCTGCAATAAGCATTCTGGTGCAAATACCTTTGTTATAGAGTGATTTTTGGTCTTCTGGATATATACCTAGTAGAGGAAATGCAGGATAAAATGGTAGGCCTATTTTTAGATCCCTACATGATCTCCAAACATCATTCCAAAAGAAGCATATTAGCTTTCATTCCCACCAGCAGTGCAGAAGTGTTCCCCTTTTTCCACATTTATGCCAACATCTCTGGTTTGGGGGTTTTGTGGTGTGGGCTAATCTTACTGGAGTTAGATGATATCTAAAAGTAGTTTTGATTTGCATTTCTCTAATGATTAAGGATGATGAGGATATTTTCACGTCTATAAGTAATGTGCTTGTCTTCTTCAGAGAAGTTTCTCTTCAAGTCCCTTGCCCACCCTGAGATGGGATCACTTGTTCTTTTCTTGCTAATACATTTGAGTTTTCTGTGGATTCTGGATATTAAACCTTTGTCAGAGACATAACCAGCAAATATCTTCTTCCATTCTGAGGGCTGTCTGCTTGCTTTACTCACTGTGTTCTTGGCTGCACAGAAGATTTTTAGTGCTGCTTCAATTGCCCAGTGGGTCCTCCTCATAAAATATTCTCCCAGGCCAATTTCTTCAAGTGTTTTCCCTGCACCTTCATCTAGTATGTTTATAGTTTCATGTCTTAAGTTTAAATCTTTTATTCAGTGAGAGTCTATCTTTATTAAGGGAGAAAGGTGTGAGTCCAGTTTAAGTCTTCCACAGGTCATCAGCCATTTCACCCAGCATCGTTTGTTAAATAGGGAGTCTTTTCCTTACTGAATGTTCTTGACTGGTTTGTCAAAGATCAAATGACGGTAAGTAGCTGGGTTCATTTCTTAGTTCTCTATTCTGTTCCATAAATCTACATTTCTGTTTTTGTGACAGTACCATGCTGTTTTGATCACTATCGATTTATAGTGTAGTCTGAGGTCTGGTAGCGTGATTCCTCCTGATTTGTTTTTATTTCTGAGTAATGTTTTGGTTAACCGAGGTGTTTTTCTGATTCCATATAGAACCAAGTATTATTTTTTCATGGTCTTTAAAGTATGACAACGGTACTTTAATAGGGATTGCATTAAAATTGCATATTGCTTTGAGTAATATGAAAATTTTAGCAATGTTGATTCTTCCCAGCCATGAGCATGGTATGTTTTTCCATTTGTTAACATCTTCAGCTATTTCTTCTCTCAGAGTTTCATAGTTCTCTTTATAGAGATCTTTCACGTCCTGTCTTAGGTAAACTCCCAGATATTTCATCTTCTTTGGTACTATGGTAAAAGGAATAGAGTTCTTGACTGTTTCTTCAGCTTGACTATTTTTGGTATATATAAAAACTACAGATTTGTGAGTATTGACTTTTTAACGTGAGATACTGCTGTATTCCTTGATCACTTTTAAGAGTTTTGTCATTGAATCCCTGGGGTTTTCCAGATATATAATCATATCATCTATGAAGAGTGAAAGTTTGATCTCCTCATGGAACAATTTTTATCCTTTTAAATTTGGTGAGGTTAGCCTTGTGAATTAAGATGTGATCAATTTTGGAAGATGTTCCATGGGTTGATCAGAAGAAGGTGTATTCAATTTTGTTAGGATGAGTGTTCTGTATGTCTATTAAATTCAATTGTGTGGTGAAGTTTAAGTCCAAAATTTCTTCGCTTAGTTTCTTTCTTTATTTTTTGTTTTTATTTATTTATTTAATTTTAAAAAATTAAATCATAACTTTGTACATTGATGCATTTATGGGGTTCATGGTACAGCTTCAATATACAATATGAAATTATTACATTGAACTAAGTATCATATCCATCACAATTATATTCATTTATTAAGAGTTTTGAAATGTACCGTTGCATCATGCGCATTAGGTGAGATCCTGCTTAGTTTCTCATTGGAGGATCTATCCAACACTGCCAAAGAGATGTTGAAATCTCCAACTATTATGGTCTTGGAAGATACCAAATTATTGATGTCTTTTAGGGTCTTGGTTATAAATTGAGGAATATTTTGGTTTGGCACATAAATTTTAATAATTGATATCTCATCATGTTGAGTGTTTCCCTAAAAAAAAATGAAGTGACCATCATTGTCTTTCCTTATTTTTGTTGCTTAAAGCCTAATGTATCTGCAAATAAAATTGCAACCATTGCTTTTTTCTGTTTTCTGTTTGCCTGGATTATAGATGTCCATCCCTTCGCCATGAGTCTATAGCTATCCTTTAAGATAAGATGAGATTCTCGTATACAGCAGATATCTGGCTGGAGTTTTTGTATCCAGTCAGCCAACCTGTGCCTCTTTAGCAGACAGTTTAAGCCATTCACATTAATTGAGAGTACTAATAAGCCTGGTGGTATTTTGGGTGTCAAGTTTTTTGAAAGACTAGTGGATGTTTCTAATCCCTTTGCCACTTGGGAAGTTGTGTTTCGATCAATAATTTCTGAGTGAGTTTACTTTGGTGGTAGAGCATTGTTGTGGTCATTATGGAGGATGGGTTAGAAAATATCTTGAAGAGCTGGTTTAGTTATGGAAAATTTCTCAATGTGTGAATGACATTAAAGTATTTGACTTCTCCATCACAAATGAAATTCAGTTTAGCTGGATACAGGATCCTGGGCTGAAAGTTCTTTTGTTTTAGGAGATTGAAGGTTGATGACCACCCTCTTCTGGCTTAAAAAGTTTCAGCAGAAAGATCTGCAGTCATTCTAATATTCTTCCCCTTGTAGGTTATGATTTTCTTTCATCTGGCTGCTTGCAGGATTTTCTCTTTCATATTAACTTTGGCAAAGTTAATTACAATGTGTCTAGGTGATGCTTTATTTGGATTGAGTTATGCTGGGGTTCTGAAACTGTCTGCTATTTAAATTTCAGAATCTCTTGCCATGTTTAGAACATTTTCCTTTAAAAACTCTTGGAGGAGAGCATCTGTGTCTTTCAGATCAATCTCATCACCTTCAGAAATTACAATAAGGCAAATGTTTACTTTTTTGGAGTGGTCCCACAACTCTCTCAGGGAATGATCTGTCTTTGCTCTCCATTTCTTTTTGTCTTTGAGCATTTGGGAGTGTTCAAGAGCTTTGTCTTCAATGTCAGAGATCCTTTCTTCTGCCTGCTCCATTCTATTACTGAGGGATTCTACTGTATTTCTCAGGTCTTTGAGGGATGCAAATACTTGCCTCAATTTGTCAAAATCATTCGTGATTTTATCTTTTAATTCATTGAATTCTTGAGACAACTTTTGAATTACTCCTTGAACTTTTAATTCCAATTTTACTTCAATTCTGTTAATCTTATTTGCTATCCAAATTCTGAACTCAATTTCTGACATCTCAGCCATTTTTTTGAATGAAGGGGATCTTCTGTTGCATCTCCTTTGTCACACCTTGGAAGAGTTGATCTACTCTGGTAATTCATGTTGCCCGAGGTTTCCCACTGGTTCTGCCCCATGGTTATTTTTCACCATTTGTTTAGAGAGGCTGGTAAGGTGGAATTAAATTGAGGGCTCTTTGAAGTGTAGTTAACCAGCCCTTTACCAGATTACTGGGACTGGTGGCTTTGGCTTTTCCCCTAGAACTTTACCAAGGTCCCATTCAGTACTACAGCCTGCAACTCTGGGGACATGCTTGGTAAGGTGGGTCTGTCTTGTATTTATCTAGACTCTGACCAATCCTAGTGGATCAGAAACTTTGGGTTGAAATCTCACCTGTGGAGAAATACAAGCAATTAAGACACCCTGTTGCCCACTGGCAATAACTGGGAGAGGAGAATCAGACCCTCCCTCTACAACACAATCAGGGTATAACCTTGGAGAGTCCCTGGGTGATCAGCCCATATCAAGAGTTCTAAACCAATTGTCCTGGTCAGCACAAACCTATATCAAATGGGTGAATTCAAAAAGGTCTCCAGCAACTGGGTAGTGCCTGTGGCTCAAAGGAGTAGGGTGCCAGCCCCATATACTGGAGGTGGTGGGTAAAAACCAGGCCCTGGGGAAAAACTTCAAAAGAAAAAAAAAAAGTCTCCAGCAACTGGACAGTAGTAGGGGTCCACTGGCACCTCAGGTGTGACTTGCTCTGGTGATCCATGGACTCAGAAAGACCCACCCAGCAAAAGAATTATTCTAGGGAGGCTGGTGCCTCTTTTTCCCCAATTTTCCTCACTGTCATGCCTAGCTTTCTCTAATACTCAAGTACACCTAAGTCAAAGAGGAGATGATACCTCCCTGACTGGGCTATTTCACTGTGTGACCTGCAGGTGGGAGGAGTTCAGGCCTGAATCCCTCTGGTGATCATTGGAAACTGGGGAATGTTCCACCTGCATCTGTACCTAGTCAGGGGTTACCATGAAGGAGTGCAGTTCTCTTCCTCAGAGACCACACATCTGCCTTGGCCACATTCCACCTCTGGAACCCCTGAAATTCAACTCACATTCCCTCCATGTTCCACAGAAATGGGGAGATGTGTCTCCCAAATTTGACCCCAGTGGGAGGGACCACCGTTAGGGGTGGTGCTGCCACTGTCAGGGGTGGTGCCACTGGTCTAGTGTACTGCTATGCACAGGTTGAAGGAGCCAGGTGGAGGGCTGAAGGGTGTTGCTACTGGCCACTCAGGTCACAGATGCCAGGTAGGGAGCCAGAGGGAGTGACTGCTCACCAGGCACAGGTTGCAAGAGCTGGGAGGTGGGGGTGGCAAAAAGTGGAGCCACTGAACACAGGCAAAGGGTCACAAAAGCCAGATGTGGAGCCACATTGTGAAGCCACTGGCCACTGGCATCAGGTCACTGGAGCCAGGTGGGGAGCTGGTGGTCAGAGCTGGCAGGGAGCCAGAGGGCAGAGTTAATGGGCACTGCCTGCACAGGCTGCAGGAGCTGGGTGGGGAGCCGGAGGGTGGAACCATCAGCCACTGGCCACAGGTTGCTGGGCAGCTGGGGAGAGTGCCCTGTGGGTATCAGAAGCGGGTGCCACCATGGTCCCTGGTGGTTAGTGGTGCGGGTCCTGCACTATGCTCTTTCCTACATGGGGCAATTCTCTCTCCCCTTGTGACTCCCCACCTCTATTAAAGTTATAGTTTCAGCGCAACTGCCCCACAGACCATGAGCTGCCCTAGCAAAAATTTGCCAGACACTCCGGATTCTGTAGGAAGTAGTCTTCCAGACCACTAGGAGAGTGGGGAGGGGTATATTGGGAGTTCAGGAAGGTAGGGAGAATATTAGTTCAACTTTTGTCCCAGGCAAGAGACTGCCTGGGCTTGCTGCAGTATCTCTCTGTGGAGGGAGCCCTGTCCCTCAGTTGTTCTCTCCCATTTGGTGAAACAAAAGGTCCTCTGTTCACTACTCGCCTCAAGCCATTCTCATGGTGGTGGGGAGGGGAAGGATTCCCATCCTCTTTGGGATGGGTTTTGTACCTGAAATTTGTTCCCTTGGCATCCCAACTTGACTCGGCAGGGGTGATTTAGACCTATCAGTCCTCTCTCTCAGCTCAGCTCCTGATCTTCCACTCTACTGGGTTGGTTCTGGACATTATTTCTCCCTCTGGATGGGACCCTCTGCTGAAATCTGGTTTCAGTTAGTCGGCCATCTTCCCTCTTCTTTGGCTTGTGATTTTTTTATCCAATCAGCTAACCTGTGCCTCGTCAGTAGGAAATTTAAGCCATTTCATTTATTGAAAGAATTGATAAGTGTGGTGGAGTTCTAGACATCTTATTTTGTGAAGATCCATTATTTTTATCCTTTGCATTATTGTAGAAGCTTTAGTTTGTGGGTATTTACTTTGCTGGTCAGCCATTGTGATATTCAGTGTGAATAGGTCTAAGTATTTCCAGTGGAACTGTTCCTGTTGATACTGTAATTTCACTCTTCAGTAGGTCCTTGGTCTTGGGGATTTGAGAATGAACCCATGGACCACAGATCAGTGGTAAGATAGGACTTTTATTAGAAGCAAAAAATATCAGAGCTTCTGGAAGAGGGAAAGAACTGAAGAACTCTCTTGGGAGTCTCCACATAGATTCTTTTACCTAGAGGTTTTAAGTCTAGAGGATTACACATGACTGGCAGTTGGTCCTTCTAGTCTTTTTCCCTGAAAAGGGATTAGGGTGTGGGCTCCTCCCCCAAGGTGGAACCACCCCCAAAACCATCACAGGCTGTTTTGTTCATGATCTTATAAGAGCCCAGAGGGTGTGTCCCAAAGAAGGCAGTCTGCTTGTGCCTGGAAATGGGGGTCTGACCTCTGAACTCACCTGGGCCTAGAGAATGGGGGACTCCCTGTCTAGACATGAGTGGCAGAATCCTGTATCACTGTTATGGTGAATTATCTCAATGTTTGCATATCAGAAAAATATTTGATTTCTCCATTAATTTCAAAGCTTCATTTAGCAGTATACAGAATACTGGAATGAAAATTGTTGTGTTTAAGAAGAAGGTTGAAGGTAGATGATCATTCTCTTCTGGCTTGAAAAGTTTCAGCTGTTTCGTCTGTTGTCACCCTGATGGAGCTACCCCTGTAGTTGAACTGGCATTTTCTTCTGGCTCCTTTTCTCTTTTGTCTTGACTTTGGAAAGTTTCATTACAATGTATCTTAGAGATGCTCTATTTGTGTTGAGATAACCTGGAGTTCCATAACCCTTAAATGGAGTGTTTTTGAATCTTCAATAATTCTTGAGAAATTTTTGTTTATGATATCCTCCAGTAAATCTTCCATTCCTTTGGAACATTCTTCTTCCCCTTCAAGAATACCTGTAATTAATACATTTTAACACTTTATGAAGTCCTGTAATTTTCTGAACAAATGTTCTGCTTTCCCTCTCTTCTTTTCTGCCTCTTTAACTGCTTGGGATAGCTCAAGAGCTTTATCCTCTACCTTTGAGATTTGTTCTTCTTCATGGTCTAGTCTGTTATTGATACTGTCTACTGCATCATTAGGTTCCATGATTTAAGTCCTTAAGCTCTGATATATCCTTTGCATATTCTTCATAACTTTTTTCCATTTGGGAGGTTCCATTTTTCTACATTCTAGTCAATTCCCTTCATTGTTTTGTCATCCATGTTTTAAATTCCCTTTCTGCCATTTCCATTAATTCTTTTTTTTTTTTTTTGAAGTTTTTGGCCAGGGCAGAGTTTGAACCCACCATCTCCAGTATATAGGGCAGGCGCCCTATTCCTTTGAGCCACAGGTACCGCCCTCCATTAATTCTTTATAGGTGGAATTCCTTTATAGGAATCCTCTTATAGGTTGAATCTTCTATCAGTGGGAGGAAATTAAAAGGAGAAGGTGGGAGTGGAAAAAAAGAGTTGAGGAAAAGGAGAGAAAAAGGACAGAAAGAGAGGAGTATATTCAGAGGAGAAATGGTGGTGCTCAATGGGTCCTTTAATCACACCCAGGATCACATCTAGGACTTTATGTGGCCATGTGTTCATGTCCCTTGCAGTCAGGACCTCCTTATAAACCTGAGGAAAAGCAAGACCCCCCAACTCTGCAAAATATAGAAAGAAAGAAGTCAGCAGTATGTCACAGTGGATACCTCTAATACCTTCTTTCCAAAGGCCAGAGTTAGAAGGATAACCAGGACTGTGAGATTATGGCAATCCTGGAGCCAAACCAATGCCATGACCCCCAGCTACACCAATATGGTGATGCCCAAGCTCTCAGAAAAGAGAAAAAAAATTTAAATAATAAAAATAGATTAAAAACAATAAACATAATTTTATAAAATAAAGAAGAATTGCATGAGAAATTTATGTGGGAAAAATTTCATATTTTTGTGGATGATTACAAACATTCTGAGATACACAAAAATAAAGAAATGTAAAATTTGCATGGATGGAAACAATATGAAACCCTCTCAGTGACACCAATAAACTGAGCAAGTTGAAACTTGCATGGGTGAATCAGGACCATAATGCTGCTATTCCACTTCAGTGGAAGGACCAATAAAGGAGCAGCAGTATGGAAAGAAATCATTCACACTCAGTTATTTATTTGCAAAGCAATAACCGATGAGGCCCAGAGAGGGGAACAGATTGGCATGCATTAAGGAAGTGCCCCCTTGAATGAAAACCACAGGGTCTTTTATTGACTACAAAACATGTATATATATATATATATATATACCGTAAGGTGCAGATCATACAGTTAATTATAGAAAGAAAGAATTTTACTTTGATGGTAAAGCATAAGGAAGTAATAGAAAGAAGCAGAAGAAAGCACGATTGTGATTATGTAAGAAATTACATGACTGTAATCATAAAATCACAAAACAAAAATAAAATAAGTATAATGTCTTAAAAGTAATCTGGGGAGCGGAGCCAAGATGGCGGACTGCAGCCAGCTTTTTACAGATGCTCCCATCCGGAAGGAGGCTTAAAGGACAGAAGTTTAGCAAAGGAGCTGATGGTTTGGAGTGGAGCCAAGAGAGAAGATTGAAGAGCGCCCTTCAACTTTCCTGAAGTGAGCTGTGACCCCAAAAATATAAACAAAACGTACAAAATCCACCACCAAGCAGATGGGAGTCCCCTCCCCCATAAGATGGGCTCGCAGTTTACTCCATGCAAACAAGAGAGCAGAGTTTAAACATCCTCCCACTCTATCCCACAGGAGAGAACCCCTAAAAACTAGACCTCCTACCCCTGCTGGAATGATTTGGCACCCTCCTGCCAGGCATAAAACTGTAAAACTGTATAAAATTGTATATGTTCCCCACCTGCAACATTGAACTCTGAGGATTACCCCCCCACACCCTGAGATCTGGAGGTTTGTTACCTATGGAGTAAAGATTCTTGGGTATCTCCTTGAAAGAAGTAGAGGGGGAAAGGGCTGGTGTTGCTCTGTACTGACTGTGGCATATGAGTGAGGAGAAGAAAGTTGGCTCAGAGGAAGCCATACAGCAACAGTGGCATCCTGAGCTGTGACCTGACACCATTCCAGATAGGCAAGCCCCATCTCTCTAGGCAACCAGAGGTTCTGGACAGCAGCCACAGGCCTAATGACCGGACTTGGTAACTTTCATAAGTAAAGAGACAATTAACAGCAGCCCTTAGGAGCATAGCTGAGACAAAGGCAGTGGGCAGACAGAGGCTGGAATTGACACCTGAGTGTAAACTCTAATTTGCTTCAGACCCAGAGCAGAGTTCTTCACCAGCTCTAGAAAACCTCTGACTTGCAGAAGAATTTAGATGGAACAGAAGGTGTGACGCTATAATGGCCACAACTTTCAAAGCGTAAATTCTTCCCCTGCCAGACTGGACTCATATTTCCCAATGAGTACCCCACCCTCAGGGGAATGCTGAGACAAAAGCAGTGGGAGGGCAGAGCCAAGGATTGACACCTGAGTGTAAACTCTAATTGCTGCCCAGGGTTGAGTTGCTCAACAGCACTAGCAGCTTCTGACTTGCAGAGGAATCTAGCTGCAACAGAAGGCGAGGGGCTGGAATTAAGAGAATGTTCACAGCCTAATTTAAACACACAAGGCCCCCCTGCCTGATGCAGATTCCTGGGTGATTTTGGCAGCCATAAACTCTGGGAGCAGTTGTGTACTGGAGTGAATAGGGTCACAGACCTGGGGGATTACAAGTGACTGGGTGCAAGGTGGGGAAGGAGGTATTAACCCTCCCAGACTAACCCATCTGCTGTGTGGGTCTCTTTGCCCTCAGGAGCAAGTTATATCTGAGCTGCGAGCTGACCCCTCTTATCTAGCTGCCAGAAACATTGGAACTTTTCCACCTGAAATGGGTGCTGACTGGGACAACTGATTTGGAGCCCTTAAACCAGGCAGACCACCCAGGGACTATTCAAAGGGGCACCCTGGGTGCATGGTTGAGGGTTTGATTTTCCTTGCCCAACTATTGTTTATGGGGGGTGGGGCGATTTAATTGCTAGTATTTCTCCACAGCTGAGACTTCAAGCAAGAGAAAATGAATCACTAGGGTAGGACAGAGACCAGCTCAAAATAAGACAGAACCACTTAGCCCCATCACACCAAGCATGTCCCCAGTCTCTCAGGCTATAACACTGTACGGGTCCTTGACAAATCTCAAGGGGAAAAGCCAAATGGGGTAAAATAATCATGGGGCAGAATCAGCGGAAAAGCTCTGGTAATATAAATGACCAGAGTATATCAACTTCCCCAAGAAAGGATGTGGCTGGTAATATGAATAACCAGAGTAAGTCAACCCCCCCCTCAAGAAAGGGTGTGGCAGACGAAACTGAACATCCTCTATATAAACAGATACCTGAGATGCCAGAAATTGAATTCAGAATTTGGATTGCAAATAAGATTAATAGAATAGAGACAAAGACAGAAATAGAAATTCAAGGAGCATTCTAAAAGTTCACTCAAGAATTCAACGAATTCAAAGACAAAACCACCAAAGATTTTGAAACATTAAGGCAAGAGATTGCAGTCCTCAAAGATCTGAAAAATATGGTAGAATCTCTTGGTAACAGAGTGCAAGAGGCAGAAGAAAGGATCTCAGACGTAGAAGACAAAGCTTCTGAATATGTCCAAACATCCAAAAAGAATCAGAAATGGAAAGCAAAAATGGATCATTCTCTCAGAAAGTTCTGGAATAATTTGAAGAAAACTAATATTTGCCTCATAAGAATCCTAGAAGGCAACAAAGTTGCTTTGCAAAACACATAGGCTCTTCTGTATAAAATTATGAAAGAGAACTTTCCAGATATGTCAAGAGACCATGAAATTCAGATTTCAGACAGCTTCAGAACCCCAGCACGACTCAACCCAAATAAGACATCCCCCAGACATATCATAATTAACTTCACTAAAGTTAATATGAAAGAGAAAATCTTGAAAGAAGCAAGACAAAAGAAAACCATAACCTACCAGGGGAAGAATATTAGAATAACTGCAGATCTCTCTGCTGAACATTTCAGGCAAGAAGAGGGTGGTCATC
>CAUYQV010141491.1:0-15908 GCA_963574575.1 Galagoides demidoff
GGGCCCGCCAAACAACAATGATGGCTGCAACCAAAAAATGGCCGGGCATTGTGGCGGGCACCTGTGGTCCCAGCTACTTGGGAGGCGGAGGCAGGAGACTTGCTTGAGCCCAGGAGTTGGAGGTTGCTATCAGCTGTGATGCCATGGCCCTCTACCCAGGGGGATAGCTTGAGGCTCCATCTCAAAAAAAAAAAAAAAAAGGAAAAGAAAACATCTCCAGTGCACCATGGGTATATATACTATGCTCTGTAGTCCTTATGCATCTAAGGAGAATGAGAAACAGAAACAGGAAAATATTTTAACACATTCTCAGCCTCACACTAGACAGTTAGTTGATTCTACTTACAGGTTTCAAAGTCACAGCCATTTTCGCTTCTGACGTTTCCTCATGGACTTGAATTCCAAAGTTCCAAGAGCCTTCCTTTCAGTATCGCGCATTCTAAAAATTTCACCCAAGGAAATTTTCTATAGAAAACGTTCTTTGCCTGATTTCTCAGAGACTACAATTTTTCTGGAGTGTCCGAAGGTAGTTGGGATGAACAACAGCACAGAAAGAACACAGAAAAGAAGCAGAATTTTCTTGTGTGGCTGAAGATACATTCTGGGGAGGGAAATAAAACTTAGAAGGAAAATAAAGTAAGCATCTTACAAGGGTCCATGTGAAATTTACAAGGTGTAGAATAGAAATGTCTTAACACAATAACTAAGAAAATGCCGTGAAGGCTATGGTGACCAGTTTGATGAAAGCATTTCAAATTCTACGTAAAACCAGCACATTGTATCCCATGATTGCATTAATGTACACAGCTATGATTTAATAGATAAAAAAATAAAAGAAGAAAACATATCATAAAGGATGTGACATAACATTTCTTGGTGCTCTGGTATAGAATTCAGGTGTTTGATAAGCCTAAGTTGAAGGGGAATTTCGGTGCCTCTAATGACTTAAAAATATATAATTGAAAAAAATTTGAGTCAGATGAACAGTTGTTTTTAAACATTTCAATAGATGAAGAGAAAACATTTTTTAAAACTTTGATGAGGAGATTGACTTAGAAAAAGAAACATTTACTAGTTCTCCTTTGACATGTAAAGCAAGCTATCTCTTTCTGTCTGCCCCTGTGCCCAGCCCACCACTTCCCCTCCTTCCCTGACTAAGTGATAATTTAAGACACCTGAGGTGCTATAGGAGAAAAATATGACCCTGACGCTGAGTGTGATCTATAGGGAGCCCTGGCTGCACACCTTAATTATTGCTAACAAAGTAACATTTTAATAGCTTTAGGTTGTAATTGATGAGCCCTCCTGTTTGCTGGAAGCTTTGCAAAGGCACAACAGGAAGTAAGGATGCAGTGGTGTTAAAGTGTCTGGCTCTGTGTGGAGTGGTCAGGTTTTGAAAAGTGCCTTGTCCTTGTTCAGCAACTTTTTCCCAAGGAACTTAAAGCCTATTAGAGTCCATATGTTCATCTAATGCGTTTCCATCTTTCTATTATATAAATAGGATCAAATGTCATTCCCTCCTTTGACTAAAGAAAGGCATCTTGAAGGGACAGCACAGAGTTTTCTAGCAAGGGGCAGGTGAGCAGCTGAATATGAAATACTCAATTCTTTAGAGCCAATTATTCAATGAAGTAAGGTACCAGATTTTTGACTTTGGATTTCCAGGCTCTTGGTCGCGACAATTCGATGAATGAATCGATGGACCACAGGATGGACAGTAACTTAGGTTTTATTTACAGAGGTATTATTACAGCTCTTACAAAGAGCCAAATCTTGCAGAGCAGGATAAGATAGGTTTTATGCAAGTGTCACAGCTCTTACAAAGAGCCAAACCTCCTTGCAGGGCAGGATGCAAGTGTTACAGCTCTTCCTCTTCTGCTCTCCTCTTCTCTCTTCCTCAAAGGTCTAGAACGATCTGCTGAAGTCTTGCTCTTCTGCTCCATCTTCCTCCACGATCTGTGATGATTGGCCCCTAGGCTCTCTGCTCAGGGGCAGTTGTCTAATGAGCTGAGAGCTTAGCTGATTGGTCTACAAAATAGACCAGTCAGGAGCAGGATTGAAAATGGGCCAATCAGGGATGCCCTGGAGGAATCGCCAGTGTTTTCCCCTGATTTCCAGGTCTTTTTTGTTACTGGACCCTCCGGTGGGAGAGGAAAGCTCCCCCTTTGGCTCCAGCCTGCCGATTTCTGTGCCAGCTGCTGCCAAGGTAGAGTTGGCAGGTCCTCTAGCACCGCTCTACTGGAGCCTCTGGTGAGGGAGGAAAGCTCCCCCACTTGCTCTAGCCTGCCAGTTCCTCTGCTGGGTGCTGCCACCAAGACAGAGGTGGCAGGTCCCCCAGCCATGCTCGGCTGATGTGGCTGGGGCACCACTTTTCCAGTATCAAAATAACTTCACTTATTTTTATAATGGTGTCAGGTAGAAACAGTGGATGTGGGGTAACATGTTGGTTGAGAGGACTCCAAGGAAGTAAGAAAAGAGGATTTGGCTTTCAACTTTCCAAGTTTCAGTATTAAGTGACAGTGACTGTTTAGGCCCCAAAGATACTTGAGTACATCATAAGTCTTCGTAAACCATTGTGAACCTTTGAAGAACACTTCTGTGTAATAGTCCCAATTAATACACACAGTGGCACTGGCTCTCAGACCACACACCTAGTCCACAGCATCCATAGCCTCTTCTGGCATCATGTTCATTAGTTCCCCAGAGTTGTACTATAGCCCCCTTACTACCCAACTGCAAGGTGCTTCAAGTCTGCAGACCCTGTCACAGCCACTGCAAAGGCCTCTCAAGGGACATCCATGAGATTAGTGATTCCTTTCCAGTGTCACCATGGAATCATGAGAAAACTGGTAGGGCTACTGTAGATGCTCTTGGTTGCTGATTTTGACTCTCCTGGTAGGACACTAGGATTCTTCAGGGGATCTTCTCAGGGGCTTATGACTGGGAAATGGTAATAGAGGTAGTTGGGTGAGGTGCACAGATCCTCTTTAGACCCCAAACAATGTCTAATTGTACCTCTCTCTTCTGTCTCCACAGAGAATTTAGATCTTCTCCCGAATGGAAGAAATGGGCTCAACATATCTTCTTCCAAGTTAACTTATAGGCAGAATTTTTATTCTCTATGTCCTTAACAGTCTTATTTCCATTACTCAGAAGCTGTATTTGAGGAATTTAAAATATCTCACCTGCTTTCTTTTTTGCCTTCCAAAATGTTGAGTTTGAAAATTCTATTGAAGAACACAAAAGATAAAGTTAGTTTTTGTCCTTGTATTTCTACCTCCTGGGCGGTGAGTGATGAGCACCTCACTCCAGGTGGACGTGAGGAGTGGGCAGGTGGTGGAGGGGACTTACAGGGTGAGGGGGGTTAGGTCAACACATCAAAGTTTTGTTCTCCTCCTATAAAAGTGGCAGAACAAACCCAGAGAGAGTAGAAACAGGAGGTTTCTCTCAAGAATTGTTGGCCAATTGGATGAAAGTATTTCAGATTGTATATGGAAACACACTGTATCCCATGATAGTATCAATGTGCACAAATATGATTTAATAAAAATAAAATAAAATAAAATAAAGAATTAGCCACCCAGTAAAAGGAAAAGTTGGGGAAAGGGTTTAAGTCACCCAGGAAGAACAAAGGAGTGTAAAGCACTATTAAAACATGTTGGGTCTTTTATCAGGTAGTATTTTTCCATACAGCCATAAACATAACTCCAATATAAACAGCTTCCTAATAAATAATATTGAGTAAAGGCTTATTAGGGAGCCCCAATACTCCTGAGTCAATCATATCTTATCTCTTTACATTTCACACTTGGTATGTATAACCAGCACTGTGTAAATGCTCAAGGCATTATGGGACAATAGATGGGGGAGGTCCTAGAATTAGTTGCAAGGAGTTTGGTTTTTTTTTTTAGAGACAGAGTCTCTAAAAGTCTCTTTTTTTTTTTTTAGAGACAGAGCCCTCAGTAGAGAGCTATAGTGTCACAGCTCACAGCAACCTCCAACTCCTGGGCTTACATGATTCTCTTGCCTCAGCCTCCCAAGCAGCCGGGACTACAGGTGCCTGCCACCACACTCGGCTATTTTTTTTTTTTGCAGTTTGGCAGGGGCGGGTTTGAATCTGCCACCCTCAGTATATGGGGCCGGGGCCCTATTCACTGAGCCACAGGCACCGCCCAGGAGTTTTTTTACCGTTGTAAAAAAAATTAAAGAAAGTTAGGATCCCCTATTGAGAAAAGAGGAGTAAACAAGATAGGAATACCTAATAACATTTGCAGAAGTGTATCTGAAACTTTTAAAGGGTTAGCAAAGCAGAGTGATGAGATCTCAATATACTTTGATGGTATGTTAGGCATTTTAGGTGGGGTTAGGGCTGATGGCTCATGTCCAAACTGCAGATAACTATTCTCAGATTCTCAATTTGTGTGTACCTGTACATCTCTTGCAGCTTTTTTTTTTTTTTTGGCAGGGGCTGGGTTTGAACCTGCCACCTCTGGTATATGGGGCTGGCGCCCTACTCCTTGAGCCACAGGCACTGCCCTGTACCTGTACATCTCAATAAAGTCACTCTGTTTCTAAGATTTCTTCAGATTCCATGGAGGAGGGCAAGTCAGAGGAGCAGAAGTAAGGGAAAAACAGGCAGGATGTGGGGAAGGAGGGAGAGCAGATTTGGACATATGTGTCCAAGCTGTCTTGCTCTTGGGGTCGAGTGCAACCGGCTGCTGGATCTCACACGATCATCTTTGGAGGAACGGTTGCTTCTCAGGACAGTCCATCCAGGAGGAGAGAGAGAAGGATTCCTCTGCTGGCCCTTTCTTAGGCTGATGAAAGCTACCACTCAGGGGGAGTTAACTCACTATTCTCCCTGCAGTCTGCTTTAGCAGCAACAGGGCAGTCCCTGAGCAGGAGGTGAAAGGAAGCAGTACAGAGCAGCGTGGGCATGAAGAGGAACAGGGAAAGACACTCTGATGTGTAAGGGCTGACATCAGTGTGAAGAGTGTGTCAGTTAAACCAGAATCACTGTCCGAACAGTTTAGGGAAAGAGGCTTCCTTTTACATGGTCAGTATTACCTTTCTTGAAATCAGAAAGAACACTGAGAAAGATACCTTTTTTAAATAGCATGTGATATCCTGATCGTTAATAGCATTAGCTAGTATTTATAGAAGGCTTACAAGGTACTAGGCACTGTTTTAAGAGTGTTGCTTTGAATCCCTCTGTTAATACTTCTTTGGAGCATCTGCGAACAGAGAAGTTGAGTTTGTTGTCCACAGACACACAGCAGTTAAGCGGTTGAGCCAGGATTCAGGTCCAGGAGGTCTAATTCCAAAGCATGCTCGTAACCCTTATATGGATCTGATGTTTTGCTACAAAATAAAATTGCAATTACTTTTCTTTTCCAAAATTCATATCTGCTTGTGAGAAGGGTTGAGGTTTTCTAAAAATGTGATTAAGATTTGCATATTTCTCAAACAATATTCAAACACTATAGCCGCTAGAAAACAATGAAACTGCTGGAGTTGTGATGACAGAGAAACTACTTCCCAACTTAAATCTGGTAATAATAGTAATGTCGTGATTCGACCATATATCTCTATTGTGTGACACAGCAACACCCCAGAAAACATCTTGGTGATCAGAGGACAACTCAGGTCCTCTGAGTTGGACAATGCAGCTCCCGTCTTCAGGAGGCGCAGGCATCGGCCCACACTGTCCTCTAGACCCAGATGCTTTCACACAACGAACAAACAGCAGGGGTAAAGATGGAGGTTTCAGGGTGCAGAGAGCTCCCACTGACTCCAAAGCTGCTATTAACTATTATAGTCTCACTATGAACCAGGGAAAAATCTCAATTCCCTGTCTAGAAAGCTTCTAAAAGCAAATATCGTTGCCTCCTCTTAATGTATTTTTTTCATGCTCCACAGATGTCCTTTCTCGTAAATTCAGAAGTATCTGCACGTCCCAAGGTGAGCTAGTATCTTCTTTTTATTGCTAGCAGTTCGCAGGCAATAGATCTGACATTAAGAAAAAAAAAAAAAAACCACAGCACTTACTTTTGAGAGTGTGACCCCCTCCTCCCCCAAGTTCTTCCTAATTTCCAATTCCATTTGCTCTTTTCACCTTTGTGCTTCTGGTAAGCACACATGGGGACTCGGGAGATCCTCCTAGATCTTTTGACTCCTGCTCAGATGAGAAAGGAGGCAATTTTCTCTACAGTTTTCCTCATAGAGACATAGCATCTGTCAACAACTAAAAGAACCTCCAGAGAACTTACCTAGCTGTTTGCCAACTAACCCATTTTGCATACTTCCTGGGAAGAAGCAATACATGTCTTCTCTACAGGAGGAAGCAAGAGAGATACTGGTTCCGTGTAAATATCTCAGAGGAAATTTATGATACTGATGGGAAATTTAAGCCCCTTTAAACAACTGGTTTGTGAACCCAGGTAGCAAATTTTTGTTACTTCACTCCTGTGCTTTTCCTCATTTCCTTCCTGAGACCGTGGTCAGGGATCCAGCGGTCTCTCTACTTCTCTCTCCTTAATGGCATTTTCTGGGAAGAATTTTGCTAAACCACCAAATTAGTTAACTTGGGCAGATTTGTGTGCTTTTATATAGAAAGACCTGTCACTCCTTCTTGTGGACGTAGTTCAGTGCACCGTGCATACCTTGTCAGGACTATTAGTTCTCTACTTAAACCTCCATGATCTCATTCTTCTTTCTAAGGGAATCCCTGTATTGTTGGACAAGCCATATACCCAAGTAAAAAAATATTTTTCCATAGCCTCTAGCAGCTAGGTATGGCCAGGCAACTAAATTCTGGCCAATGTGATGTAGACAGGAGCTGTGCAGAGGAAAGCACCACTATAGAGAGCCTGGGAGCTCCTTTCTACCCTTCTACCTTCCTTCCTTCTCTGGACCTGCAACTCGACCATGAAGGCTGGAACTTTAGGTGCTAATTGGACCTAAAGGATGCGGCAGTTTTGAGGGGTGAATTTTTACCCACTATTAGCAAAGAAAAATGATAGAAGAATTGCTGTTTCCTCATACTGAAGAACTTGGATCTCAGCCTGAAACTGCCTACCTTTAGCCTTATTTTACCCGAGTGAAAAAAACTCCATCTTCTTTTAGCTAAAGTTGCTGTATTTT
Organism: Galagoides demidoff; assembly: GCA_963574575.1. Lineage (NCBI taxonomy): Eukaryota > Metazoa > Chordata > Mammalia > Primates > Galagidae > Galagoides > Galagoides demidoff. The sequence goes on from CAUYQV010141491.1 coordinate 7,144, forward strand.
TCTATTCTATGCAGTAATACCTAACTCTAACTAGTATGTTACCTCTGTGATGAGAATGTGCCAATAATGCTTTCTCCTAACAGATTGATAGGGTATCTACCATGATATTTGTTAATGTTCTTTAGGTGTCAACTAACAAAAGATAATAGAACTATCTTATGCAGGAGAGATGAATTTATGAAATATGAATATGCCACTTTCCTCTAACTTCCCCACCCCACCCATTTCCCTCTCTGCTTCTATGACTTGAACTATTTTGGATGCATTATATAAGTGATGTCATGATAATTTGTTCTATAAGTCTGTCTTATTTCATAAAGCATAATGTCCTCCAAGTTCATCTACATTGTTGCAAGTGGCAAGATTTTCTTCTTTTTAAGGCTGAAAAATAGTCCAATGCATGTTATATTTTCTTTATCCATTCATCTATGCACAGACATTTAGGTTGCTTCTAAGTGTGGCTATTGTTAATAATGATGTAATGTACACAGGAGTGCAGATACCTCTTGAAGATTCTGATTTCAATTCCTTTGGATATATATACAAAGTGAGATTGCTAGATCATATGGTAGTTCTACTTTTATTTATTGAGGAAACTCTATACTGTTTTTTCATAGCAGTTTCACCAATTTGCCACCAACAGTGTACAAGGGTTCCCTTTTATTTACATATTTTTCAACACCTACTTTTTGCTTTTCAGATAATAACCATCCCAACAGGTGTAAAGTGATATCTCTCTGTGGTTTTGATTTGCATTTCCCTCTTGATTAGTGATATTCAGCACAGTTTTGGTAACTTTTGGCCATTTGTATGTTTCCTTTGGAGAAATGTCTATTTAGTTCCTTTGCCCATTTTTTCAATCAGGTTTATCTGTTTTTGTTTTTGACATTTGCTATTGAGTTGTAGGAGACCCACTTATTTTGAATATCAACCCTTTATCAGATATATTATTTGCAAATATTTTCTCCTGTTCTGTAGTTTGCCTTTTCATTTTGTTTCCTTTGCTGTGCAGAATGTTTCATTTCCTTTTAGTAGGATGTAATCCCACTTGTCTATTTTTGCTTTTGTTGCCTGTGCTTTTGGTATAATATCCAAGAAGTCATTGCCCTTGGCAGGAAGGAAGCTCTTTTCCTATATTTTCTTCTCTAGGCGTAACAATTTCAGGTCTTAAATTTAGGTTCTTATTCTACTTTGAGTTGATGGTTCAAAATAAGGGTCCAATTTCATTGTTTTGTGTGCAGATATTGAGTTTTCCCAACACTAATTGTTGAACAGATTTTCCATTCCCAATTACATATTCTTGACACCCACATCAAAGATCAGCTTATAATATACGCCCGGGTTTATTTCTGGGCCCTCTATTCTGTTCCATTAGTTTTTATGTCTGTTTTGGTATCATTCTGTTTTGATTATTTAGCTTTGAAATATATTTTGAAATCATGAAACACAATGCCTCTTGTTTTGTTCTTGTTGCTCAAGATGGTGGTAGCCATTTGAGGTCTTTATGGTTCTGAATGAAGTTTAGAATTGTTTTTCTCATTTTGGTAAAAGGTATTATTGGGCTTCGAATAGGGATTGCATTGAATTTGTATAGCACTTTGAGTAGTATGGACATTTGAACAATAATAATTCTTCTAGTCCATGAATATGGTATATCTTTTCCAGTTATTAATATCTCCTTTAATTTTTTTCATCAGTGACTTACAGTTTTCAAAGTATAAGCCTTTCACATCTTTGATTAGGTTTATTCTCTCTGGTACTATTAAAAATGGGATTATTTTCTTCATTTTCTTTTCAGATATCTCATTTTTAATGTATAGAAATACAACCAATATGTGTACATTAATTTTTGTACTCTGCAATTTACTGGACTGTGTATTCTGCAACTTATGAACTAGTAAACAGTTTATTAGCTCTAACAGTTTTTTGTGTGGAGTGTTTGGGATTTTCTACATATAAGATCATGTCATCTGCACACAGAGATAATTTTACTTCTTTCTTTCTGATTTGGATGACTTTCATTTCTTTTTCTTGCCTAACTGCTCTCACTAGAACTTATAGTACTTTGTTGAGTGGAAGTGATGACAGTGGACATCCTTTACTGGTTTCAGATCTTACGGAAAATCTTTCAGTTTTTCACCATTGAGTATAATGCTAGCTATGGGCTTTTTGTATACACCCTTTATTATTTTTAAGTAAATTCAGCTATATCTAATTTGTTTACAATTTTTACCATGAACAAGTCCTGAATTTTGTCACATGCTTTTTATGCATCTATTGATATGATCATGTGGCTTTTCTCCTTCATTCTATTAATGTGGTGTATCACAATGATTGATTTGCATATGTCTAACCATCCTTGCATCCAGAGGTAGATTACACTGCCCATGCTGTTTTTCATGGTATATGATCCTTTTGATGTGAATGAAGTTTCCTAAAATTTCATTGAAGGATATTTGCATCCATGTTCATAAACAATATTGGCTTGTTGTTTTCTTTTCTTGTAGTGTTTTTGTCCAGCTTTGGTATCAGGGAGAGGCTGGCCTCACGAAAATAGAAGTGATCATTGTTCTAATTTTTGAAAACATTGGAAAAGGAGTGGTGTTAGTTTTCTTTAATATGTTTCATAGAATTTACCTGTGAAGCCATTTGGCCTTGTGATTTTATTTTTTGGAAGGTTTCTAATTACTGATTCAATTTCCTTACTATTATTGGTATGCTCAGGCTTTGTATTTTTTCTTGATTCAATTTAATTGAATATGTTCCTTCATCCATTTCATCTAAGCTATACAGTTTCTTGGCATATAATTGTTCCTTATGATATTTTGAAATTTCTATGGCATTAGTTTGAATATCTTCTCTCCATTTATGATTTTACTTATTTGGTATTCTCTATTTTTTTTTTTTGTTTATCTGAGGGTTTATCCACTTTGTTTATCTTTTCAAAGAACCAAATTCTACTTTGTTAAATTTTTCTGAAATTCATTTATTCTCTATTTCATTTATTTCTACTCTAATTTTTATTATTTCCTTCCTTCTGCTAATTTTGAGCATAGTTTTTTCTTATAGTACCTTCAGGTATAAAGTTAGATTATTTTGGTTTTTGAGTTTTTTTTCTTTTTAATGTGGACATTTATCACTATAAAATTTTCTCCTTCATACTACTTTTGCTGAATCCCATAAGTTTCAGTATACTGTATTTTTATTTTTATTTTGAGATATTTTAATTTCTCTTCTGATTCCTTTTTAACTCCATGGTTGTTCAAGAATATATTTTTAATTTCCATGAATTTGAAATTTTTTCCATTTTTCTTTTGTTATTGATTTCTAGCAACATTCCATGTGCTTGGGAAAGATACTTGGAATGATTTCAATCTTTAAATTTAAGACTTGTTTTGTGACCTAGCATGTGTTCTATGCTAGAAAATATTCCATGCATGCTCAAGAAGAATGTCCATTCTGGTGCTGTTGGGTGCAATTTCCTGAATATATTTCTTAGGTCTAGGTGGTCTATAGTGTTTGCTCATTTTTTTAAAATCAATTTTCTGTCTGGATGACCTTTCTATTATTATAAGTTGGATATTGGGGTATCCTGCTGTTACTGTATTGCTGCCTATTTCTTCCTTCAGATCTGTCAATGTTTGCTTTATATATTTAGGTGTTCTGGTGTTGGGTGCATATATATTTATAATTGTCATATCTTTCTTCTGAATGATATTTTTTCACTATGTGATAACTTTCTTCATCTCTTATAATAGTTTTGACTTAGAGTCTATTTTATCTAATAAAAGAATAGCAACTGTCACTTTCTTTTGGTGAACATTTGCATAAAGTTTTCTCCACTCCTTCACTTTCAGTCTATGCGTATTCTTAAATCAGGTGAATTTCTTGTTTGGTCATTTGTTTGTTTTTAATTCATTCAGCCACTCTATACATTTTTACTGGAGAGTTTAATCCATTTATATTAAAAGTAATTGTTGATAGGCAAGAATTTACTATTGTTATTTTATTAGTTGTTTTCTGTCTATGTTATAGTTCTTTTGTACATCTCTTCCTCTTTTCCTGTCCTCTTTGAGATTTGATGATTTTTGTACTGATATACTTTGATTTTATCATCTTTCTTGTATCTGCTATAGTTGTTTTTCTCTGTGGTTACAATGAGGCTTGCTGTTATAACATTTCTTACTGTTATAACAATCCATTTTGAGCTGATAATAAGTTGAATTCAATTGCATACATGAAGAGGTTTGGGGTTACCATATGAGGGGACTTTGGCATGAGGAATAAAGAGGCTTGACCCAAAGTCTGTGTCAGGGGACTGAGGAACTCTGGGAGGAGCCTCAAAGTAGTAACAAGTAGGTAAAAAATTCCTTATCAGACATTAGCACTGATGTCTAAAAAGGAGGAACATGGACAGTGTCAGACAGAAGACCTCCAGCTTGTTTTTGTAAAATCTCAGACCTTAAACAAGACCTCTGCCTCCAGCCTCAAGAGACCTTTGGAATCTTGAAAATCATTGCCATACACTATTAGGCTTGGTATTGCTACACCTTATATATATATATTCTCTCCTAGAGGCCAGTTTTCAGACCTTCTGTATGTACACAACTCTCATGCTGTTCTCATGATTCTCTAGGTCTCTCAAGCAGGAAGCAAATCTTATGCTAAAGATCAGGGTTCAATTTTCCCTACACATACACAGACATTTTGTGCTTTTTTTTTTTTTTGAGGCAGAGTCTCAGTATGTTGCCCTCAGTAGAGTGCCATAGCATTACAACTCACATCAACCTCAAACTCTTGTACTTAAGCAATTCTCTTGCCTCAGCCACCCAAGTAGCTGGGACTACAAGTGCTCGTTGTAACACCCAGCTATTTTTTGTTGCAGTTGACATTGTTGTTTTAGCTGGTGCAGGTTAGGTTTGCACCCACCAGCCCAGTTGTATGTGGCCTGTGCCATAACCACTGTGCCTGCTGCTAGTGTCCCTAGCTGGGAAGGCCTGGTGCAAGGAATTGTGGGGGAAAACCTGGTGCTGGGGTCCACAAGGATGGGCCTGGTGCTGGGGTCTGGAGCAAAGTCAGATGTTCACTTTGTTCCTTCTTCCCCTCAAAGAAAACTCACGGGCTAAGGGGATCTCTCTTGGCACTGTACTGTGTAGGTCTGGGAAGAGGTAATGTGGGTAAAGTAAAACTGTTCTTCTCACCTTCTTAATCTTTTCTGACTTTTGTTGTTTACCTGTGTGCCATAATCTTTCACCTGGGTTCCAGAGCTCTCATGATGGCCCTTTTGGTCCATGGTTGATTGTAGAGGGGTGATGTCTGCAATCTCCTATTCCACCATTTTGCTGTTATCATTCCTATCATCACTCTTTTTAGTACCCCACTCTGGACACTACTTAAATATCCATTAAAAATAGATAGGATAAATACATTGTTATTTATTCATATAAATCATATTTATCAACAATAAGAACAAATGTGTAAAAATATTGATGAATATTAACAGATGTAATATTGAGAGCAGAAGACCAGAAACAAAAAGAATATATACAGTGTGAGGTCAGTTACGTAAAACATAATGGGAAAATTATACTCTACTATTAGATGTCAAGAGAATGGTTACACTTGGGGTGAGGTAGTAATTAGAAGGGAACATGCGGTTTTTGGACTGTTAGTAATGTTCTATTTGTTGACCTGGGTGCTGAGTACATGATGTATTCAGTTTATGAGATTTGTCTAGCTCTGTCCTATATACACTGTCTAATTTTATGTTGTACTTCAAAGAAGACTTAAAAAGTGAAAAAACAGGAGGTAAAAATTATACACATCTTTAATAAGGTAACTACTGCTTCTCAATTGAGTTCTAGTCTACATTCTTTATTAATCATTATAGATTATGTTTTAATTGTTTATATTACCACAAATCCTTTTTAAATAACACACAAGAGCAAATAAATGCATAAGAATATATTTTATTTTATTTTATTCATTGCAAAAGAATTTGCAACTGAACATTCATTTGTCAAATTTAGTTTGTTTTACTAAGAAACAGGTGTTTGATAGTGTGTAATCTAAGTATACAAAGTTCCAGGTCAAGGCAAAATTGGCATATTGTCATGCTTGTTTTCTGTGGCTCTCCCTTCTGTAAACTTTCAATCCTGAGACCACTGTCCCAGTGGCATTATTTCAGGTCTTTCTCTTACCCTGTTCCCACTCCACTCAGATAGCAAGTGTATGTCTTATATCCAATCCCTCAAAGCCCTGCTCTTGCCTATAACTAATCTTACAACTCTTACAATTTGAGTCCTACAGTAAGAATATAAATGTTTTGATACAATGACTATTCCTAATCTTTCTACTTGGCACAGAGAGGGTAAATTTTCTGAGAAAAGATCATATAGAGCCTGTAGGCTATGATAATGTGTTAAGGGTTTATGATAGATAGTAAAAACTTAGAACACTCCAGAAGCTCTTATAGTAGTTTAGGAAAAAGAGTGGTAGATTGGCATGGGGTTGTAGTAGTAGAGACGGTGAAAAAATGAAGGTGCAGCCATAAAATGTTTTAAAGCTAGAGCCACAAGATCTTCTGATAGATGGGTGTGAACAGAGGAGTGAAAGGGAAGATAGAAGGGTATTTTGGCTAGAGTAATGACATGGTTGGGACAGATCATGTTTTAATTACTAGTAATTTTGGCCTGGGGCTTGTTTTATTCATTCATATATACATTCATTCATTCAGCAAAGATTTTTTGGGGAGGCACCTACTATGTGTCGTGCACTGTTCTAGGTGTCCAGTATGCAGTAATGTACAAAATAGGCACAATTTTTGTTCTCATGAAGATTGTGGGCTAATGAAAGAGATTGAGCCCGAGTCTGATCAGCTGAAACATGCCAGTATGGGTGGATGACAGAGGGGACATGGTAAATGATAAAGATTTAAGTATGCAGGGGTCAGAAAATTCAGGGTCTTATAGGTCATGCTATGTATTTGTCTTTCCCTTAGGAATAAAAGGGGAAAAAACTAACTTTTTTAAAAATAGAAACTTTAAATATTATTTTGCTATAAATGTAGGTTCATATGCAATTATAAGAAATAATAATACATGGAGCTTTCCTACAACCTTGATCCAGTTTCATCCAATGGTAGCATTTTAAAAAAATTTAATATAATACCAGAGTTCAGCTGGACATGGAAGCTCATACCTGTAATCCTAGCACTCTGGAAGGCCAAGGTAGGCAGATTACTTAAGCTCATAAATTTGAGATCAGCCTGCCCAAGAACGAGACCCCATCTCTACTAAAAATGAACAAAATGAGGCAGAGGATCACTTCAGCCCAAGAGTTTGAGGTTGCTGTGAGCTATGATGTCACAGCACTCTACCCAGGGCACAGAGTGAAACTCTGTCTCAAATAAATAAATGAAATAAAATAAAAAATAAAAAAAATACCAGAGTCAAGTTATTGTCATTGATATAGTCAAGATGAAGAACCTTCCATCACAACACAAATCCCTTATTTTGCCCCTTTATAGCAACCTGTACATCCTTCTAGCTCTCCACCCCTTAAACCCTGGCCGCCACTAATATGCTTTTCGTTTCTATAGTGCTGTCGTTTCAGTATTTTTATATAAATGAGGATTACAGTATGCAACCTGGTGGGGCTGCTTTTTATTGGGCATTTGGTTTACAAATATTGTTGCTCATCCTATAGCTTCTCTTTTCATCCTTTTAAAAGACTCTTCCAAAAAGTAAAAGTTTTAAATTTTGATGTACTCCTATTTATAAATTTTTTCCTTCATAGATCTTGTATTTGAAGTCAAGTCTAAGAAGTCTTTATTTATCTTGTGATTCTGAAGATTTTCTTGTTTTTAAATAAAATTTTGTTCTACATTTTACATTTGTATCTATTTTCCATTTTCAGTTAAGTTTTGAATAAGGTGTGAGACTTCTGTTAAAGTTCATTTTGTTGCCTATGGTGTCAAATGGCTTCAGAACCTTTTTGGAAAAGGCTATTTTGCCTCTATTAAATTGCTATTGTATCTTCATTAAAAAATCAGTTGGGTATATGTATGTGCTCCTGTTTCCGGATTATCTGTTCTATTCTGTTGATCTGTGCATCTTTACCTTGGTCAATAACACACAGTCTTGATAGCTGTAGCAATCAAGTTTACTCAGTTTGAGTAAACCGATTCCTTCCCCTTTCTTTTTTAAAAACATGGTTCATGCTATTCTAGTTCCTTTGCTTTTCCATATAGATGTTAGAATAATCTTGTGTATGTGTACTAAAAAACTTGCTGGAAAAAAATAGATAAAAATCTTGCTATAATTTTAATAGGAATTATTAAACTAATATAACAATTTAGGGAGAATTGATTTATTTTCTATGTTGAATCTCCCAATTCGTGAATATGTATGTATCTCCATTTATTTAGATTTTCTTTGATGTCTTTCATTGATATTGTATAAAGTCTTTCCCATATCTTGTTAAATTTATACCTAAATATTTTAATTTTTGAATGATTATAAACATTATTTTGATTGCTGAAATTATGTACTAGGTCTGGGAGTTTGTACATTTGTTGTTGTTTTTTTGTATTCTTTCTACATTCTTTGGGGTTTTCTACTTAGATAATTTTTTTTTTTTTTTGAGACGGAGCCTCAAGCTATCCCCCTGGGTAGAGTGCCATGGCATCACAGCTCACAGCAACCTCCAACTCCTGGGCTCAAGCGAGTCTCCTGCCTCTGCCTCCCAAGTAGCTGGGACCACAG